>CAUYRH010062708.1:0-14931 GCA_963574655.1 Perodicticus potto | reverse complement strand
ACCTGGCCCCAGCCAAATTGCAACCAAAAAATAGCCGGGCGTTGTGGCAGGTGCCTGTAATCCCAGCTACTCAGGCGACTGTGGCAAGAGAATCACCTAAGCCCAGGAATTGGAGGTTGCTGTGAGCTGTGATGCCACAGCACTCTACCAAGGGTGATAAAGAGAGACTCTGTCTCAAAAAAGAAAAAAAACACAAAAGTTTTTTAAGATGGGTTCAGCCTTACTCTTAATTTAAAAAAATGTAAGTATAAATTACATTAGAACACTGTTTTGCAACTCAGTATTGAGTATGTTGTTAAGTATGGAGGAGTGTGATTGAAACAATTCCTATGAGGATGAAGTGGCAGTATCAAGATCAAAGTCACTTCTCAGAATTTATCTTACACATAGACTCGCACACATAGAAAATGGTGTGTCTAAGATTAATTACTGTGGCATTGTTTATGATAGCAAGAGACTAGAAACCATCTAAAAACCATCAACAAAATACTCCTTAAAAATATAACACATTAATATGTTGGAATGCCATTTAAAAGAGTGAGGAAGATTTTTACATCTAATATGAAAAGATTCCCCAAGATATTAAATGAGAAATATTAAGACAAAAATATCACGATGAGGAACAGCACATGTAATACTCTACCATTTATTTTGGTGGGGGGGTATTTTGTTTTTGTTTTTGCTTTTTTGAGACAGAGTCTCACTTTGTCACCCTTGGTAGAGTGCCATGGTGTCACAGCTCACAGCAACATCAAACTCCTGGGCTTAAGCAATTCTTTTGCCTCAGCCTCCCAAGTAGTTGGAACTACAGGCACCTACAACACCCGGCTATTTTTTAGAGACAGTGTCTCACTCTGGCCCAGGCTGGCCTTGAACCCCTGAGGTCAGGCAATCCACCCACCTCAGCCTCCCAAAGTGCTGGGATTTCAGGCATGAGCTACTGCACCCAGCTACCATTTGTGTTTTTAAAAATTGTATTTATAAGACATTTAAAAAATGTTAGAGATACACACACACACCAATAAAATAAAATAAAAGTGGTAAACTGGAACAGGGTAGGATTTGAGCAAATGATGATCAGAAAGAGGAGGAAACTTTGCACTATAGACCTTGTTAAACATTTTTAAATCTTGAATAATGAATGCATCACTTATTCTAAAAACTAAACAGAATATTTATATAAATAAAAATTGGATTGAGTTTCTTACTTTTGTTTCTGTTTTTTGGTTAAAATGTTATTTGTGTTTCTCCTCTCAGCACCCCTACCTAAAAACTAGTTTGTATACACAACTGTTATGTACCCATAATAATTAAAAAATTCACTTTTGTTTTTTAATAGTAGATGCCTAGGCCCAGGCTACTCTGGTAGATTGAATGTCACTAGAGCAGTGCACTCCAGTTAGCACAAAGTTCATGTTCAAGTGTAATCTGATAATTCCTTCAGGGTTAATGCTGCCTAGTCCATGGTCGTAATCAAAATCAGATGACACTGGCAATGTCTGGAGATGTTTTTGGCTGTCACAACTAGAAGGTTGCTACTGACAGAGAGAGGGCAGAGGCTGGGGATGCTGCTAAACATCTTTTTTAATTTTTTTCCTTATTGTTGGGGATTTGCTGAGGGTACAAGAAACCAGGTTACACTGATTGCATTTGTTAGGTATAGTCCCTCTTGCAATTGTGTCTTGCCCCCAAGAGGTGGCTGCTAAACATCTTAAACACAACCCTCCAAAAAAAAGAATTATCTAGCTCAAAAATACCAGTAGTGCCAAGGTTCAGAAGCCCTGCTACAGAGAAATGCAAACAGAACACTCCATTTGCTTTACTGAGGAGCCACTCCCCAAATTTGTGGCTGTAAAAACATTCTAAAACATCTTTTCTAAGCTATAAGGCCATAAAAATTATTTTTTAAGCTGAAATAAAATCTTGTACATCTGTTACATTAGAGATCCTTCACAAGAGAATTATTTAATGAATCCCTAACGAGAGGAGAAATGGGAAATGATATCTGTCACAAATCAACGTTAAGTGTGGTCTGTGTCTCTTGTCAGCCCATGACCCTGTTCCAGATCCAGTTCCTAAATGCTGTTGGAGATCTCTTGGATCTCATTCCCTCACTCTCTCCCATGAACGATATCAACCTGAAGGTTTATAAGAGATGGGACATGGGACATTGCTCTGCTCTTATCAAGGTAAGACATACCAGCTCCTTTTTTCCTTTTTCTGGTTCACACAAACTTTTTCGGTCTATCGCTCAAGCATGGCAACATCTCACCACCCTTGGCAATAGTACACATCAGTTCAGGGGTTTTTTTATGGTAAGATTTAAGAACTGAAAGGAACTCTGATGGAGAGAATTGGCAGTACCTTTGTTTCTCCTACCATTCTTCCCATGCTGTATGCATCTACCATACCCACCTTCTAGAATCTTCCATTGCAGATGTTAGAAAGGTCTGTTTTGTGCACATTAAAGGTTAATCTTGGACTCCTTAGCCATATTTTTTAGTACTAAATATAGCAATAAATACTTACCAGAATTGACACAATCCCTGTATGTCTCCTGCACTTAAAATCGTAGTCCATTTTCTGTGTACCTCTGTGTCATCCACTATGGCTACAGGTTCTTCCTGGATTTGAGAACATCTACTTTGCTCACTCAAGCTGGTACACATATGCAGCCATGCTCAGGATATATAAACACTGGGACTTCAACATCAAAGATAAAGAAAGCAGCAGTAATCGCCTCTCTTTCAGCAGCTATCCAGGTAAATAAATTTAGAGGGACACCTGAACACTTTGACTATTATGTCAGGATCAAGCCTTGGTGATTCAGAGGTGACTAGAATGGTAGAATATTTAGTGTTAGTATATATTCATGAAAATTCTGATTTTTAGAGTGCTTTGAAGAAATATAGCTCTAATACTGAAATAGAATGACATACACTAGGATAATGGAGTTGCCAAATAGAAGAGTTGCCATTTACTTTGTAAATGTAAATGGATGCATCTAAATTCACTTCAGCAAATGCCACCTGGGTATTTCTGAAGTATAAGACATTTTCCAAGCTCTGCAATGGATGCAAAGAAAAGTACAACAGATCCTGCACTTATTTATCTTCTTGAGAGCCTGTAATTGGTTCTCTTCTTCACTGCAATATCCACAACACTTAACCTAGTGTGTGGCACCTGGTGCTTAATCAATTGCAAAATGAATGGACGGATGAATGTGTAAGCTTTATAGCCTTACATTATGGTCAAGAGAACAAGGTAAGTATGATACAGATAAAAATAATATTGTGTATTTTGTATATGCTACAAAAGAAGTGCACAAATGTTATGTGTATTCTGAAGAGGGAGCACTCACACCTGATGGTTAGGGGAAGGAAAGAGAGGCTGACATAGGACTATGAACAATGGCTAGAATTTGAACAGCCATTCAAATGGGAGCACAATCTCTGTAGAGCAGGGGCTGTTAACTCTTGTGCTTGAAGGAGACAGGTGGGTGATGTAAATAGATAAAGCAGGATTGGTATACGAAAACAGAAGGCCGAGATGATGGCGCTCATGACCCCATCCAAAGGAAGCAAAGACTCAGCACCCACAGATTGTCGTTCTCCAGAAATATGAAGACCAGGGTTTTTAGAGCCTCCAACCTCTTAAGATAGAACTATGATTTAAAAAGCAAAACCCACTATGCGAAGCCAGCAAAGCATGTCTGCTAGATGGATTGCCCCCCAGTTGCAGGGTTGCATCCTGCTCAGGAAACATCAGGAGCAAAGACAAGGGGAAAACACCAAATATCTAAGAGTCCAACACAGACAAGGTGTGGACAGCTGTAATCTTTAATTACATAGCTATGGCATATGGGGTGGTTATACAAACACGGGTCATTGGGATCACTTTGATTTCATCTTTGCCTTAGTTTGAATAATTGTTTTAGCCTTGAGAGGATCCGGGGGGGCTCCTCTCTCTGGGTTAGACTTTGCTTTGATTCTTTTATGTTCCATTAGACCTATACTTAAGGACATCCAGTGACTGAAACCAGTCAAAAATTCTTCCTCTTCCTTTTGTTTGGTCTAACATGAAATGTTCTGCTTTGAAATCTTTGTGGAATATGATAGTAATCTGAACAGTCCTGGATTCTAATGTAATAACAGAGGAGGATATGGGAAGTTTTCCTATGAATTATATGACCTTGTTAACATTTGCATATATCCTTCCAAGACAGGTATATAGGTAGATAACATAGATAAAACAGAGAGCTTTATAGGGCAATTGAAACTGCTAGAGAACAAAAGACACTTTCATACCCCAAAGTGTTTTTACAGGAACTGATGGAGCACTGTGATTCATATTTTCTTTAACTGGAAAGCTTTTGTCTCAAAAGAAAACAGGAAAAACATGTAGAATCTTATTTATATCACGAACTGTTTGATTTAGGCATCAGCCACATAGGACTCACACAACAGACACCATACTTTGCCATAAAGTTCATGCCATGTGAGCTGTTGAGCCCCAAACAAAGCTGGGTAGCTTCTTTGTTTTTCTTTGGTGGGGGAGTTCCATGGTTGGTTGTGCGAGTTAGGCGAGTGGAGCCATTTTTGTGTGGAAGAGGACAGAGCCTAGAGACTTCATGATCGGAGCAAGGATATTAAGAATTCCTGATTCAGGCTGGGTACAGTGGCTCATAATGGCAATCCTAGCACTCTGGGAGGCTGAGGCAAGAGGATTGCTTGAACTCAGGAGTTCAAGACCAGCCTCAGCAAGAGTGAGACCTCATTCCATAAAAGAAATGCAAAAATTAGCTGGGCCTGGGGACAGATGCCTGTAGTCCCAACTACTCAGGAGGCTAAGGCAGCAGGATCGCTTGAGCCCAGGAGTTTGGGAGGAGTGCTGTGAGCTATGATGACACCTGAGGCAACAGAGTGAGCAAGACTCTGTCTTAAAATGGAAAAAAAAGAATTCCTTAGTCAATAGTTAATGATCACATATTGCATTTTTGAAATATGCTTTTGGAGTAGACCTTAAGTAATCTCATCACATAAACAAAGTAACTATGTGAGGTGATAGATATAGTAATTAGCTTGATCGCGGCAATCATTTCCCAGTGTGTGTATATATATCAAAGCATCATGTAAACCTTAAATGTATGCAATTTCTAGTCAATTATACCTCAGTGAAGTTGAGAAAAAGAGGATGCAAGTAAAGTGAATTAGGAATTAACTAATACCCTATGTTAAGATAGCAGTTTGAATATTTATATTAAAATTAAATAAAGACAGTATGAAAATCAAAAAACAAGAACAAAAAAAGAATTCCTAAGTCAGAACACACAGATCAAGTCAAGAAACATTCATGACTTGGCTGAGGTACACGTTAAAGATGATGACAATTGGGATGTTACAGCTACCATCGTACTAAATATACGGGTAATTCTGCAAGTCTCATACACGTCTATCCGTACTTTTACAATAATCCCTGGCCTTCCAGCCACATCTTTTGACCTGACCATCAAGATGATCACCATGAAAAACATGAAAGCTTCAAGACATCACATTTTATGGCTTTTGTAAAGTTTCTAGGAAGGAAAAAGGAAGAGCTTGGACATCTGCTAAACTGTTTTTCAACATATAAAGTCCAACCACTTTGAACTTCTGTTTTCTCATCTGTAAAGTGAGGCTGGTAGAATGCTTGCTTCATAAAGTTGTAAATATTATACAATTTACTGATTCATCAATAATTTTCTGTTAAAGTGTTGTGCTGGGCAAAGGATTTATGATATGGAACAAGACAGACATAATCTGTTCTCTCACAAGATTTGCATTCTGCAGAGAAATAGACACAAATAAAAAAGCAATGACAATAAGGTGTGATTTGTGTAGTTACAGGGAAGACTAGTCTAGAGATGTTGATATAGCTTTTAAGAGAAACCAGGATTTAGATTAAGGCACAAAAAATAAAGATAATTTAGCCAGGCCAACAGGGATAAGATGTCAGTAGAATGCTTCATGTGGAACAAACAGCGTGTAAGCAAGAGAAAGTGTGAATGCAGAGCAACACAAGACCACTAAAGTGACAGGTGGAAAGGATATGAATACATTTGCTTTACAGAATTATCTGGCCCATTAGAGGAGAAGGACAGGAGAGGTTGTTGGCAGACATTTAGAATGCTAGTACCTCAAATTGTCATAATGTTTTGTAATTGATCAACCATGTATGGATGGGAGATTGATATCCTCCTTCAAGAAGAAATCTAATGTCAAAAATGCCTGACTTGCTGTAGCAAAACACAACTTTCTGTGCTCTCCTGTTGTCCTAGCAAGAATCCTTGAGGGATGATTACCAAATAAGAATTTTTAGGGTTGGGTATGGTGGTTCACACCTGGAATCCTAGTACTCTGGGAGGCCAAGGCGGGTGGAATGCTTGAGCTCATGAGCTAAGACCAGCCTGAGCCAGAGAAAGAGACCCAGTTTGTAAAAATAGCCAGGTGTTGTGGTGGAGGCCTGTGGTACCAGCTACTTGGGAGGCTGAGGCAAGAGAATCACTTGAGCCCAGGAGTTTGAGGTTGCTGTGAGGTATGATACCATGGCACTCTACTGAGGATGACAAAGTGAGACTCTGTCTCAAAAAAAAAAAAAAATAGAATTTTCAGAGGGACACTCTCAAAATGATATGTCAGCAGAGTTCAAAGGAACAACAGCAATCCTTCAAAGGACTCCATCTGTATTATACAGGGATTTGTTGCATCCAGGACACCCAAACTCACCCAAGCCAAGCTCATGCTCTGCGTTCACCAGAGCCACAGTTAACTCCATAAAAATAGAGGTGGTTATGTGTCAAAGATCAATTTTATTAATCTAGAAAGGATTTAAGGTGACTTGGTTGCTTAATAGGTTTGGTCTTCTTTAGTCTGTTCTAAAACCAGGACAGAAATTTCCCTCACCCTTGGCGGATGTACAATGCCCTGAGAAAGTGAGAGCGCTGATAACCCCAGTATCACCCTTAGGTGTGGACATAGGACTCCCTTCTCACCCAAATCTGAAATGCCTTCCTCCAAATTGTCTAAGTCTGGCTGGGAATGGTGGCTCACACCTGTAATCCCAGCACTCTGGAAGGCTGAGGTGGGTGGATTGGCTGAGCTCAGGAGTTTGAGACCAGCCTGAGAAAGTGTGAGATCCCCATCTCTGAAAAAAAAAAGTTGCGTAAGTCGCTCTCCAACACCCTGTTACAGGCCAAGATGGCAGTAGTGGCCATCTTGATCTTGACCTATATTCCTTGTCCATCAGTTTAGAAAGCTCTTTTGTAGAAAATTTCTAAAACCACCTTCAGTGCCTAAGACTGACCAGGGTGGCAGAGCCAGCCAGGACAGCCTTTCTGAGCCCAGATAGGCCCTTCTCTCATTTCTCCTCCCCTTTTAGGAGCTCTTCTCCTTCAGCCCGACACATGTATTTCCACAAGATGCCACAAGTCACCCTGGGACTCAAGTCTATGACCTGGGACCAATGAACAGAGACTTTCACTGGCACTCATGGTATATTTTTTGTAGGACAGTACATAAGTGAGCTGTTGGGATGTTGGTAACATGATGATGTGAGGGGACTCTTATGTTAGACAGAGCGTGTGTCCCGGACTCTAGGCTACCAAAAATCATCTCTTAGCCCTGGGCTTCAGCGTATATGCAGGCTCTGCACTGGCTTTCTCCTGTCTGCTGGTAGTGTGGTGCCACCTTCTACAGCACCTGAGGGCAGCAGGGGAGGAGAGTAGAGCCAGCTTTACCCTCTGAGCTCCACTGCTGGCTGCCATGGTGGCCCCCTCCCTGCTGTGGGCTCTGCACCAGGTATTAGGCAGTCCTGGGTCCCCCCAGGCATTTGGAGAACTTGATGCACAACACAGATCAGCCTTTGTAGCAGATCTCTTGCCACCAGGGGACTTCCTGCTCTCATAGGTCAGTCTGTAGCTGAGTGGATTTTCCTCATGCACTTGGGACAGCTCTTCCAGCAGAGCCATCCTTGCCCACTGGTGCTGTGTATGGAAGGTGGGGGAGTGGTCAGCATGACAGATTGCACTCTAGAAGACAGTAATTAGCCCCATGAAAGCAATAGCAGACATGGCTGGAAAATGTGTTGATCTGCATTTACACTCTAACACTCTGAATGTCAATGTTAGTAGCCAGAAAATGAAATACCATTCACAGTTTTAACATTCTGAGTAAGATTTGCACTTGTGGTCATCATTAGCAAAGTGTAGTAAAAATCCATGGGTCTTTAGAAGCCGTTTTTGCAGGTTGCGTGATAGATATTGCAGAGTCCATTAAGTGAATGGTGTTAGCAAGCCACAGAGACAAAGAGATCCATATTGTTCCAATATAAACAGGTTCCAAAGAGTTATGGCCTTTCTTACCTTTTTCTCATGACAGAGATAGGAAATTAGCCAGGAAAATGCAATTAATATAAAGACTACAAAGAGATGGTACGGGGACACTATAAAGAATCTTTCCTGTGCACTGATTGGACAGAAGATCAAATATCTAAGTACCTTTCTCTGCCTATTATTATTAATCTTTAAGCATAAATCAGTATAGCTAATGAAGACCCATGATTTTGTAATACACTTTTTAATCAAATTGTTTATATAGGCAAGGAACTTGCCAAAAAAAAAAAAAAGAAGAAGTGCTTGCTGGAGGTACTTGATACTCCTGGTGGCCCAGGACAGCCTTGTTCTAGAAGTTTTCTGTCCCTAACAAAAAGGGTTTTAAATACCCATGGTCTGTTTTGCTTAGCAACTGTTAAGGCTGAGGGTATTGATTTTGGCAAACAAGTAAACAAATTACGAATTAAGAAAGTAAGACAGAGAGGGAAATCACATAGGAAGTGGCGACACCAAAAAGGTGGCTAGTACCATTGTATGAAGTCCTCAGCAGAAAGAACTGGTGATTTAAATCAATTCAGAGAAAACTGACATAGTCAAGAGTATTCTGTCTTCCAATCTATAAATGTAGTCTATTTCTCTTTTTATTTAAGTCTTCTTTAATTTGAGCAGTATTTTTTAGTTTTCAGTATACAGATCTTACATACCATTTATTAAATTGAATGCTAACTAATGTTTAACGCTATTGTGATTAGAATTGATTTTTTCATTATTTTCTCTAATTGTTCATTGCTTGTATACAGATATCAGTTATCCATTGCTACATAACAAATTACTCCAAAAGTTAGTGGTTAACCTCATGGTTTAGTAACTCATGGTTTCTGTGGATCAGGAATTTAGAGAGGGCAACAGTGAGGAGAGCTTGTCTTCACTCTACTATGTCTGGGGCCTCAACTGGAAGTCTCACAGCCTTAGGGGCTGAAATCTCTGATAGCTTAACCCAGTGGTTCTCAACCTTCCTAATGCCGTGACCCTGTAATACAGTTCCCATGGGTCATGATCCACAGGTTGAGGACTGCTGGAACCTAAGCTGGAGGATGCATTTCCAAGATGAGTCACTTACATAGTCAACAAAGTAGAGCTGGCAAATAGGTTCCTCTCCACCTGAGCCTCTCCTCAGAACTCCTTGAGTATCCTCACAAGGTGTGTGGCTTCCTCCAAACTAAGTGGTCCAAAAGAACAAGGCAGAAACAGTAATGCCTAATTGTGACCTCGTCTCAAAAGTCACACATTGTCACTTCCACCAGATTCTATGCTTTAGATGCAAGGTATTATGACCAGCCCACATTCCGGGAAAGGAAATTAGGATGCTTCTTTTAAAGAGAAGCGTGTCAATGAATTTATGGAAAAATTTAAATTACCACAGTTTAGATAAAGATGACTTTTTTGTATATTATTATCCTGAGATCTTTTTAAATTGACGTATCAGTTCTAAGAGCTTTTTTGTAGGTTCCCTGGAATTTTCAATATACACAATCATGTCATCTCTGAATAAAGACAGTTTTGCTGCTTCTTTTCCTTGTATGTCTTTGATTGTTTTCTTGCATAATTACACTGGACAAGACCTCCAGAATATTGTAGACTACAAAGTGGTGAGCATGGAAATCCTTGCCCAATTACTGATCTTCAGTGAAAAGTATTCAGTCTTTCACCACTAAGTATGTGTCATTAGTAGGGTTTTTGTAGGTGCTTTTTATAATGTTATAATATTAAGGACAGTCCCTTCTCTTTGTACTTTGCTTAATGTCTTTTATCAATGAAAGAGTGTTTGTTGCCTTTTGCCAAATTCTTTCTCAGCATCAATTAAGAGGATCATATGACTTTTTTCCTTATGATGAGTTATGTTGATTGACTTTCAGATGTTAAAACTGATTTGCCATTCTTAGGTTAACTCTCACTCAGTCATGATACATTATTCTTTTTATTTTTTTTTATTCAATTTACTAATATTTTGTTAAGAACTTTTTTTTTTTTTTCAGTTTTTGGCCAGGGCTGTGTTTGAACCCGCCACCTCTGGCATATGGGGCCGGCGCCCTACTCCTTTGAGCCACAGGTGCCACCCTTTTGTTAAGAACTTTTTCACCTATCTTCATGAGAGATATTGATTTGTAGTTTCCTTCTCTTATGATGGTTTTGGTATCAAGGTATTCTAAATTTGGAATTATTTCTTCCTCCTAAGTTTTCCAAAAGAGTTTTAATATGATTGGTATTATTTTCTTCTTTAAATATTTAATAGAATTCACCAATGAAGCGATCTGGATATAAAGTTTTATTTGTTGAAAATAAATTTACTTTATTATAAATTTAATCTTTCATTGATACAGGACCATTCCAGTTTTCTAATTCTTCTTGAGTCAATTTTGAAAATTTGTGCCTTTCAAGGAATTTATCCATTTCTTCTAAATTACCATTTATTAACATGAAGTTATTTATAATATTTTTCTTAACCTCTTAATGTTGGTAGATCTGTAGTTAAGCCACTTTATTATTCATGATATTATGTCATCATTCTTTTAAAAAATTTTTTTTATTTAGGGTACAAAGAATTAGGTTACAATGTTTGCATTTGTTAGACAAAGTGCCTCTTATAATTGTGTCCTGCCCCCAAGAGGTGTGTGATCCACCCTAACATTGTGCCCATTAAGTGGGAACACCCTCCTCCCCCCTTTCCTCCCATTCCCTCATTCCCCCACCTCCCACCTTGAATTGATTTGAGTTTTTCTCTTATGTGAGCATGCATGTATTAGATCATTTACTGGCTTCATATTAAATTGAGTATATTGGATTCTTGCTTCTTAATTCTTGTGAACTTTACTAAGAAGAATGTGTTCCAACTCCACCCAGCTTAATAAAAAAGATGTAAAGTCTCCATCTTTTTTAATAGCTGAATAGTATTCTATTATATATATACCACAGCTTGTTAATCCATTCCTGGGTTGGTGGGCATTTAGGTTGTTTCCATATTTTGGTGATTATAAATTAAGCTGTGATACATAGACTAGTGCAAATGTCCTTCTGATAAAAGGATTTTTTCTTCTTGTGGGTAAATTCCTAGTAATGGGATTGCAGGATCAAGCGGGAGGTCTAATTTGAGTTCTTCAAGGATTCTCCATACTTTCTTCCAAAAAGATTGTATTAGTTTGCAGTCCCACCAGCTGTGTAGAAGTGTTCCCTTTTCTCCACATACAAAAAAATCTATGGAACACTTCACAGATTTGCATGTCATCCTTGTGCAGGGGCCATGCTAATCTTCTCTGTATTGTTCCAATTTTAGTATATGTGCTTCCGAAGCAAGCGCCACTCTTTTTTCTTAATTAGTTTAGCTAGAACTGTATTAAATTTTTTAAATATATTTTTCCAAGGACTGTTTATTTTTTTATTTCCCACGATAGGATACATTTATTTCTGTATTATTTTCACTCTGTGAGGGTAAATTTGCAAAATGCAATAATAGGCATGTAATATCAACTATTTGATATAATAAATAAAATAAGAATGGGAGAACTGTATCAATGTTATTGGTATTTTCCAAGAACTAGATATTAGTTCTATTGATTTGCTTTCCAATGTCCATGTTTCGTCTTCACTGATTTCATTTTTATTGCTATTATTTTCTTTCTTCTACTTTGAGTTTAATTTGCAGTTTCTTTCTAGCTCCTTAATGTAGAAGTGTAGGTAACTGATTTTGATCTGTTTCTACTATAAATAAATAAAACTATAAATTTCCTTCCCACTTAATCAGTGCTTTCAGTGCATGTGACAAATTTTGGTATGTTTTGTTTTCATTTTAATTTAATTTAGAATATTTTCTAATTTATCTCACATGATTGATCCATAGCTTATTCAGAAGTGTATTATTTAATTGCCAAAAATTTGGAGATTTTCCAGATTTTTCTGTCATTGTTTACCAATTTTATTCCATATTCTGATTTTTTGTTGCAATTAGAGAGCATACTTTGTATAATTGTGGATTTATTAACTTTATTGAGATCCGTTTTATTGCCCAAGATGGGTCTATCTTAATGAATATTCCATATACCATAGAAAAGAATGTGAATTCTGGTATTTCTGGGTGTTATGGTCCATAGAAGCCAATCACATCAAGTCAATTATAGTGTGATTCAAATCTTCTATTGATTTTCTTCCTACTTGTTCTATCAGTTACTAAGAAAGGAATAGTACTAACTCCCACTGTAATTGTTAATTTGTCTATTTTCCATTTCATTAGTGAAATTTTGATGCTGTCATTAAACACATATTTATAAGTATTCTAATTATATTGACTTTTTTTAACATTATGAAATGTCACCTCGTGTTTCTAGTCCAACTTCTTGTCTTAAAGTCTATATTGTCTGATGGTAATAGAGCCACTCTGGCTTTCTTATGCTTACTGTTTGCATGTTCTATTTTTTCTAACCACTTACTTTCAAACTATTTGTGTCTTGAATATTTTGTAAATAAAGGTTCATTTAGCTGCAATTTCCCATTTTCCCTGTGTATGGCAACTTAAGGGGTGACTTTTGGGTCACCCTATCGCACATAAATTTATTTTCTCACAGTTCTAGAAGCTGTGAGCCAAAGATCAAGTTGCTGGCAGCTCTGGTTTATCCTGAGGTCTCTCCTTTTGGCTTGCAGATGGCCACCTTCTCACTGCATCCCCACATGGCCTTTTCTCTGTGTGTACCCATACCTAGACTATCTTCCTGTTCTTATATGGACACCAGTTATATCGTATTAAAGATTACTCATATAACCTCTCAGTTATATGAGTTAACCCCAATCACCTTTTTCCAGACCCTATCTTCAAATATAGTCTCATTCTCTGGTACTGGTGTTAAGATTTCAACATATGGATTTGGGGGGAACACAATTCATTCTACAATAAGGAGTTAGGAATACACTCAAGCAAGGAAACCCTGTGCTCATTATTAACAACGCTGCACTAATGTTCAGTTTCTCTCTGCCTTTGATTATTTTTGGTACCTTCAAATAGTTATTTTAAATAGTTTTAAAGGGCCTCCTGGCATGTCAGGTGGGTGGAGGTTTCAAGCGGGAACAAAAGCTGGAATCTTTTCAAGTTGAAGATTCCAGTATTGATGTTCCCCTAGAGGTAAGGCCTCAAGCTTAATCACCTACAGTTCGTACTGTTATCTGTGGGAGAAACCACTCAATTTCTTCATGCTGCTATTGTTGGAATATTCATCTTTGGCATAGCATTTTCATTTCTAGTTAACATGTATCACTCAAGTGCTTTCCATATTTAAAAAAAAACAGCCCAAGAGTTCCTTCTAGAAGCCTTTACCTGCAGGCTGAGTAAATTATCCCTCTTTTGAGCTTCCTAGATACCAGGTACATAATTTCTCCAAAGACTATATTCCATATTCATGTTTGCGTCCCCAGGACCAGCACAGAGCTTTTTCCAGTGCGATCACTGAATAAGCACTTCTGGAAGGAAAAAAAAAGAGAGAGAGAGAGACAAAGAAGAAAGGGAAAAAGAAGAATGGTAGAAAGAAGAGAGAGGAAAGTGATAGGTAGACAGACTGTGGGTGTCCTAGTTGATGTGGATGTGGTAGGAGCACCAAGGAAGAAAAACAAGCAGTAAAGTGAGAGGAGAGGTGAGAGCTGCCTAAGAGATCACGGTTCCTGTTGTAACCTCCTTGCTTTCTACACAGACTGCCCTCCTTTCATATCCTGGATTTGAAAGCAGGAGTCCAAGGTGTTCAGGAACTGTTAGCAAAGGTCTTCGGATGCAAATCTATGTGTTCAAGTTCTTTCTTGAAGCTAATCTTTTGTAGTCTCTAGCTGATAAATGATACAAATAGGACCTGACTAGTTTTATGGGAATGAGGCAGCACTCATGTTTAAATAAGTTACTGTAAACCTGTTTGTGCTCAACTTGCTATTAAGTAAAAAGGAAAACAAAAAAACCCTATTTTTTGTTTTTTTAGTTTCTACTATGTGCCTGGTTCTGTGTCTACTATGAATAACATTTGATGTGTATGGTGTCATTTAATTTTCCCAAAAAACCTAACAAGGGGGATCTGCATTTTTCAAATAAAGAAACAGAAAAAGGTTGAGAGAAGTTAAATAAGTCACACACATGGTCAAGGTCACACAACTCAATTGTTGAGAAATGGGTTCAAATGCAACATATCAGATAATAAATATCCATTTTTCCCCCCACAGAAATGATTGTAGTTTGCTTTTAAGTTAGGTGGTTAAAACTAAAAGAGCCAGCTCGGCGCCTGTGGCTCAGCGGGCTAAGGCACCAGCCACGTGCACCTGAGCTGGCGGGTTTGAATCCAGCCTGGGCCCGCCAAACAACAATGACGGCTGCAACCAAAAAATGGCTGGGCATTGTGGCAGGCGCCTGTAGTCCCAGCTACTTGGGAGGTGGAGGCAAGAGACTCGCTTGAGCCCAGGAATTGGAGGTTGCTGTGAGCTGTGATGCCACAGCACTCTATCCAGGGTGAAAGCTTGAGGCTCTGTCTCAAAAAAAAAAAAAA
>CAUYRH010062705.1:0-16687 GCA_963574655.1 Perodicticus potto | reverse complement strand
TATCTCTTTGAGCATTTGGGAGTGTTCGAAGTCTCTGTCTTCAGTTTCAGAAATCCTTTCTTCTGCTTGCTCCATTCTGTTACTGAGGGATTCTACTGTATTTCTCAGATCTTTGAGGGCTACAACTTCTTGTCTCAATGAGTCGATATCTTTGGTCATTTTCTCTTTGAACTCGTTCAGTTCTTGGGACATCTTTTGGGTCATCTTTTGGATTACTGCTTGAAATTCTAATTCCATCTTTTCCTCCATTACGCTGATCTTAGTTGCTATCCAGACTCTGAATTCAACTTCTGACATCTCAGCCATTTGCTTATGTAAGGGACCTTGTGCTTCATCTATTTTGTCATTCCTTGGGGGAGTTGATCTACTCTGGTTATTCATATTGCCAGAGTTTTTCTGTTGATTCCGGCTCATGATTATTTTTCATTGTTGCCTATGACTGTCCTCAGAGTTGGGGAGGTGTCTCTCCCAGATCAGACCCTGGCAGAATCACTCTGTTTTTACTGGATCTTTGTAGGGAGTGACCCTGTATTTCTTATGATTTCTCAAACTCTGCAGGGTGGAGAGCTTAAATCCTCCTTAGCCTGATTAGGAGACACTTTAAATTGCTAACTTGGGCTAAGCAGAAGCTTTTCCAGGAAAGCGCTGTGGCTGGGATCACTCCTTAAGTGGCTATCCACTTACCCAGTGTGCCAAAACCAATCTCGCCCTATGGCCCTGAGGGCTAAGGCTGCCAGGCCTCTCAGTCCCCCCCTTTAGGCTGCTCAGTCACTAGATTACTCACTCCCACCCAATGCCTGTTCTGCGACCCTGAGGGTGGAGCTTGCCAGGGCAGTTCTCCCACAATGCCTCCACACAGCCCACCACCAAATACTGGCAGCTCCGTCCGGCTCAGTGGCCCAGTCTGGGGCCTCAGACAACACTCAAAAACCCCCACACTCCTGCCCAAGTTCTCCCAAGGCAGTTCAACCCGAGTGCCAAGTCCAAAAGAAACCCAAACAGCTCACAGGCAAGGCCTTTCCAGCCTGCAGTCCCACTGTTGCCCCTCCCACAGCCGCCGACAGGATCAGACTGAACGAACAGACGCGACCACTTGCCCAGTCGCCGCTGCTTTTGCCTTCCTCAGGGTGTCCAGAAGCCTCACGCTGTCTCCCTGTGTCCCCGAGGGGAAGTTCCTGGGCAGATCCCACCTGCCAGAGATGCCTCTCTCCCCAGTCTCACCGTGCCCAGCCGCAAGGAAGCTGTTACTCAGCTGCCATCTTGCTCCATCCCCCTATCTTTCAATTTTTTTCAGAGCAATTTTTGTGAAACCATGGGTAAGTCAAAACTTCATGTTAATTTTGAATATGAGTTTCATCTGGGAACCAGTCCACAGAGCTCAAATTATCAACTAAGTATTTGGGAAGAATGTGGCTAAGAACCCCCACCTTCCAAGTAGTGAAAAATATTCGGATGTATACTCTCATAAAATGTTTATTCTTTTAATTTTTTAACTTAATTTTTAAAATTTAATCAGTTCTTTATACAACTTCCCAATTAGTAAAAGTTGGCTTATTTTAATAGCCTTAAACATTGGACACTATTTAAACAAGACAGTCCAAAAAACAATAGTAGTATAATAGTTTATAGTAATTTAAAAATGGATGATATACATTTAGATACAGACGTAGAATTCACTTTTACAATGTTTCACAAGGCACAAAACAGTTTGATTTACAAAAAAATACTGTAAAAATGACAGGTGCTGTTCTACAATGTGAATAAACACTTCACAAGAATCTTTATGCCCCTGATATACTCCATAGAATAAGATTATTCTCCCTTACTAATTATAGTTGGCACAAAAGTGGGGACTTTTTAATGTAGAAGTTCCCATGTTTAGAGATTGACTCTTGGCAGAGTTGCTGTGTATTCTAGATAGGAATCCATCCAAAGAAATGAAACACTGCAACTTCTGGAGGAAAGGGCAATTTCTGTATGCAGCAAAATTCATAGGTAGAAAATGTATGATCTTTTTGGATAATTAGGTTTCCAGACACTTAATGAAATATTTCAGAGATAAAATTCAAAAGTTCAGCTAGAGCTTTAGTCATTATGACTTTAATAAAGAGACCTCATCACTTTTACTGTAACACTCAGTCATCATTTTTTTCAAATTGGTGGAGGACTCAAAATTCCTTTATAAAAGAGCTGAACATACAACACCATGAAAAAAACCACATAGGCTTCACAAAGATGAAACTTAGAAAACATTAGAAAATATAGCACCATCAGTCCTTGGAGATGCAAAGATATCAACTGGCTAGTTTAATGAGAAGAATGAACAAACTCTATGGGAATTATATATGTTATTATACATGAAACATATTATAATTATCATTTTCTGGACTTCCCACTCATAAAAAATAAAAGGTAGACTAGAGATGTCGTGCTTACCTCAAGATCTGACTGGTCTTAGGCTTCTGTCTAAAAGGACTTTGGCAACAAGCAAGCTCATTTTTTTTCATTTTAATTTTTTATTTTTTATTGTTGAATCATAGCTGAGTACATTAGTGCAATCAAGGGGTACAATGTGCTGGTTTCATATACAATCTGAAGCATTTTCATCAAACTGTTTGACATAGCCATCATGGCATTTTCTTAGTTATTGTATGAAGACATTTGTATTCTGTATTTAGTAAGTTTTGCCTGAACCCATCTAAGATGACTGTAGGTGTGGTCCCACCCTTTACCCTCCCTCCACTCATCCTCCCCCCTCCCCTCCCTTGCCACATTCCCCATATTCTTATGCTATAATTGGGTTATAACCTTCAAATGAAAGCAATAAATTAGCTTCATAGTAGAGCTGAGTACATTGGATACTTTTTCTTCCATTCAAGCAAGCTCATTTTTACTGGTCAATTTTCCAAGTACTCTTTTTTTTTTTTTTTTTTGAGACAGAGCCTCAAGCTGTCACCCTTGGTAGAGTGCTATGACTTCACAGCTCACAGAAACGTCCAACTCCTGGGTTCAAGCAATTCTCCTGCCTCCGCCTCCCAGGTAGTTGGGACTACAGGTGCCTGCCACAACATCCAGCTATTTTGGGGGGGTCATTGTTGTTTGGTGGGCCGGGCTGGATTCCAACCCGCTAGCTCAGGTGTGAGTGGCTGGTGCCTTAACAGCTTGAGCCACAGGCACTGAGCCATTTATTTTTTTTCTTAAAGTTGATTTTAAAAAAGTTCAACAAGGGGTTAGACTCAATGGCATGTCAGTAATGCAGATGTGCATGGACTGAAACATCTGGCCTGTCTTCTAACAGGACTGATACTACAGACAAAAACTTCTTAGAGCCCATTTTTTGCTTTATTATTGTTTGTGGCCTGTTTTCTTTGAGCAGTAAAGGGGTTCATACACTTGTGCCCTCCTAGGAATCCAAACGCGCACACACTTGCTTCCAAGGAGGATGTTCTTCGTAGCAGTCATGGCGTATGTCAGGCGGGGGTGCCGATCTGGGCTGGTGGGTGATGATGGCCTTCACGGCCTGCTTCACATGGTGATCAGAAGCAGATGGGGAGTGGAGGAAAAGGCTGGATTCGTTTCCCAGAAGTGTGCTGGGCAAATGACCATCATGGGTCTCTTCGTGAGCTCTTCAGGACATTCCAACCTTCCACACCAGCATTGTTGACCCAGAAGGAGACCTCCCACCACCTTGTGGTAGACATTCTCCTTCCTCCCACATCAAAGGCTTAGTAACAACCTGCAGGTCCCAGTGGGGCAGAATTTCCTCCTCACCATCTCCAGCTCCCAGCGCAGAGGTGACCACCTGTGGTCCTGGTAGATGTGGCGCTCCTGCCTGCGGTCTTCTGGTTGCTGGGTGTATTGCTGTCCCTTAGCACCAGCAGCACCTATTGCGGGGCCACCTCCAGCACGCAGAGGCTGTCCAGGCCGAGGGCGCCCCAGACGAGGCACACCGGGTCTCCAAGCTCTACTCCTTGGGCCTCACCGGCACGCCACAGCCGACACGAGTACCCAGAGCTGTGGAAGTGACCAGTAAGAGCTCCTGCACAATGGTCATCGCCAAGCTGGGGATGGCCATGCGCCCACCCTGCCTGCCCCGGGCACCCTGACTCTGCTGGGACGTAAAGGACACTCCCCGCGCCCGCTCTCAATTCCCTGGCTGGCCAAAGTGCAGTTGCCAGCCTTGCCTCCCCCGGGGAATGGCATGGTGGCCCCGGGCTGTGCCCGCTGTGGCAGTCGTCAGCCCGTCCTGTAGCTCCTGGCCCTCATGCCCAAGCTGCGGCCACCGACGACGGAGCATCCCTATAGTGGGTGTGACGGGTCCTCTCAGCCGGGGGAGGGTGTACTGGCCGGCTGGTCGCTCAGCAATTGTCAACTTGACCCAAGTTATGATGGGGTTAAGAGTGAGACAGGTGCAGGGCAGGAGAGAGCCAGGAAAGGGTGACTCGCTCCTAGCCCACGAGCGCTGACAGCTGACCCCAAGGTCTCCTCTCCCTCTGCCCTGCAATCCCCATGCTGTCACTTGGGCACTGGGCTCTACAGCGCAGCGCAGCTTTCAAGTCCGAACGCTCTGGGCTCCACGATCCGCCCTACGTAACCCGCGACCGGGAAGAGCTGGGGTGGCATGATTGGCCTTGGCTTCCCTCCGCTCTGCCCTCCGTCTTAGAAATTTTAAAGATTTATTTACAGGGACGCTTTTGCCAAGTTACTACAGCATTCTCTTTTCAGTTCATCAGCTCCAAATAACATTCTTTCTCACACCCCAGGGAGTAAGGTTGTGCCTGACTCAGGAGGACATGTCACTTGCTTTATTTTCACTTCTTTGTTTCTCTTTTCCCCCAGTGAATCAGGTTCCACTTTAGAGTTCATTACATAAACTTTTGAAATTTTCAAAAGATTAAGGTGGTACAAATGTTCTGTCATGCGGATACCTTGTCTAATGCTTTTTTTAATTTTTGAGACGGTCTCAAGCTGTTGCCCTGGGTAGAGTGCTGTGGTGTCACAGCTCACAGCAACCTCAAAGTCTTGGCCTTAAGAGATTCTCTTGCCTCAGCCTCACAAGTAGCCGCAACTACAGGCACCTGCCACAATGACCGGCTGTTTGTTTTGGTTATTGTTTGGCAGGTCCAGGCTGGATTTGAACCCTCTAGCTCTCGTGTATGTGGCTGGCGCCCTAGCTGCTGAGTTGCAGGCAGGGAGCCTACCTCATTTAATGCTGAAGTTGGGGCTTTTAGTGTGCCATCACCACCGCAATGTTCATTGTGCCAGATAGGAAGTTGTCACCCCTCACTCCTTCCCACTTTCCCCGCTTCTTTCTAATGACCTTTACATCTTTTGTGCTTTAGGATACTGGTCTCTAGTCTAAGTTAATACAAAAGATATCACTGTACTTGATGTCTTTTTAGCTATGTGACATCTTGTGTGTCACATGTTCTTTATTCACTCACAAACTGACAGATAGTTAGGTTGATTCCACATCTTTAAAACTATGAATTGTGCTGCAGTAAACAAATGTAGTTGTCTTTTTGATAAAATGACTTCTTTTCCTTTGTGTAAATACCCAGCAGTGGAATTGCTTGATTGAATAGTAAGGCAACATTTGACGAATCCCTATCCTGTATTCCAGAGGTAGTCTCAACAAAAATGTGTAAGTGTCCCTTTTTCTCTGTATCCATGCCACTTCCGCTATTTTTTTTTTTAACTTCATATGAATGGCCATCCTGACAGCTGTAAGGTATTATCTTCTTGTGGGGTTAATTTGCATTTCCTTGACGATTAGAGATGTTAGGCATTTTTCATGTCTTTGGCCCATAATATACAATTTAAGTCTGCCATATATAGTAGTCTAGAAGTCAAATAGTTCTAACTTATCAAGAAAAAAAAAGAGCAAGCGACAAATATGTAAAGGTTTCACTTCTCTAACTCTCTTAATGTCAACCCATAATCTCAGCTGGTAACATATTAGAATAACCTGGGGTACTTTTAAGAGGTACTGATGCTCTGATAAAGTAGAATGTTTGATGAGAATCACATGTTAGTCTATCTTTAAAGGAGCAGGAGATTGAAATGTGCAGTGGTGACCACTATAATAGCTGAAGCATTAGCCACAGTCGTGACTGGCTACATAAATTTATTCCCACCAAGGGCAATGTTGTATCTCCCAATTTCCTAAGTGCTTAGCCCTGGTGAAGATAGAAATGTATCATCCGAAAAGAGATTGGGACTGTGCAGAAAGCCCTTGGCTGATTGCCCAGTTTAAGAAAATCCCCTTCCCTGAAGACACTGCTGATATTCTCAGTAGGCTATCTTTGTATATTACAACCCTGCCCTGAGGGTCGCACATAATTAACACAGAAGTGAACACAAACTCACTCATTTCAATAATGTTTCTTTAGAATTTGGTGTTTACAAGCAAGTTATGCTGAGCAATAGTGTTCTGGTAATGCTTTTTGTAGCATTTACCAATTTTCAGTTTACCAATAATCAGTTTGCAAACTCCCAAACAATTCACAGTTGGTTCTCCTGGGTCATTAACAGCCAGCTCTAACACACTGCTGGTCACTTTATTGTCAGTCTCTCAGATTTAAAGCAAGTACAGGGTGGACATAAAGTTCATGTGCAGTTTAAAATAGTTTAACATAGTAAACTACACATGAACTTTATGTTCACCCTCTATAGTCCCTGCCGTTTTCTGCATTTTTCAGGGCTAAGTAGTGCAATTCTCTCTTAAATTCCCTGAGACACCTCCCACCACCATCACCCATTTTCCTTCCCGTATGTGTATTTCTTTCTTTCTTTCTTTCTCTCTCTTTTTTGCTTAAGCTAATTACTACTAGTTTTTGAGAAATGCAATAGAAAGAACCTAAGATAATATCACTCAAAATGAATTAACATTGGAGTTTGAGTAAGTTTCTTAGACCCTCAAGCAAATAAACTGATGAGTCTCTGAGAGAAGTAGGAAAATATTTTAGAAGGCAGGCCTGGTATGACAGTTCCAGTGGGGGATCTCTGAGCACTAAGATGGCGGCTCAAAGGCACTGCTGCTTGCAAGGAGACACTGAGAGAGGGACCTCGTGTGCAGTGGAGGACAGGGGATTGCAAAGAGCAGCCTTCCCTTCAGAATTCTTCCCAGGATGGTTTCTGGATTTCTTTCTTCCTCCTCTGCAGAGAACTCACATTTTTTAAAAGGGCTATTGATCTGAAACTATGGAAGTAGGTTGGTTTATTTTCAAGTACTTGCTAGGTTAGTTTTTTTTTTTTTTTTTTTTGATACAGAGTCTCAATATGTCACCCTTGGTAGAGCGTCGTAGCATCACAGTTCACAGCAACCTCAGACTCTTGGGTTTAAGTGATTCTCTTGCCTCAGCCTCCCAAGTAGCTGGGACTACAGGTGCTCACCACAATTCCTGGCTATATATATATTTTTTATTATTGTAGTTGTCATTGTTTCTTAGCAGGCCCAGGCCAGATTTGAACCTGTTGCCTCCAGTGTATGTGGCTGGTGCCTGAACCGCTGAGCTACAGGTGCTGAGCCCTAGGTTAGATTCTTTAAAAAGCTGAGATGTCTTGAGCTTGGAGGAAAAGAGAGGCAGAAGAGTCAGGAATGAAAAATTGAATAGAAAAACAATGTCTAATCCCTCTTCCCAGGTACACTGTGGTACAAATGTGTTATGTTTCTCAAAGTTTACAAAAACTCAAAAGACTGAAATAGACCTACTACATGGTCGAGCAGACCCAGTGCTAGGTATCTGTCCAAAAAAAGGAAATCGATATATCGAAGAGTTATCTGCACTCTCATGCAGATACTGCTGGATTATTCCCAACAGCTCCAATGTGGATTCACTCTAAGTGATCACAAATTGATGAATGAATAAACAAAATGTCACGTATATAAAAACACAATAGAACATTATCAATAGAATATTATCCACTCACAAAAAAGAATAAAATCCTGTCATTCTCAGCAACATAAATGGAAGTAGAGCTCACTATGTTAAATGAAATTAGCCAAGTGCAGAAAGCCAAACATCACATAGTCTCACTCTTATGTGAAAACAAATAAAGAGGATCTCACGAAGATACAGGAGAGGTTGACCATTACCAGAGGCCAATAAAGGGAAAGTGAAAGGAGAAATGAAGACAGGTTTATACATGGGCAGAAATATACCATTAGAGACAGTAGAGAGAAGGAAGAGACCCGCATTTGAGAGAAGTAGAACCTGCTGTTCTATAGATTAGAAGGGTAACTAGAGTTAACAGTGAAATATTTTATATTTCAAAAGAGCTAAAATAGAAAAACTCAAACATTTCTAGGTGAAAGAATAAAGTGATGGATATTCCAATTACCTCAATTTGCTTTTATCAATATATCTAATTATCACACGTACCTTGAAAATATGAACATTTATTATATATAAATAAATAAACAATATGATAGGAATGGAAAGATAGATGAGGTACTCTGTGGGAAGACATTCTCCAATATACCTTCATGGGATAAGAAAAGCTCAAATAAGATAGGTTAGAATGTTGGAAGGTGCTTTTTCAGTGTTCAATAAAAACAAGTGAATTAAAAACATTGTCTATAGGGGTTATCTTAGTTTAAGGTATGTCATGTTCATTCTTACATCAAGATAGTCACTTATATCTGGACAGAAAATGAGATGTAATCCAAATTTGGCAAAATCGTGGAAACATTTTGCAAAAATAGTTCTCAGTGGGATACTACAGAAATAAAGGAAAAGGAAGGGCTACAATGACTATGGATATTCTAGTCTTCAGCAGCTTAGAAAATAGGGCACAGGTACTGGGTGTGCCCATGCCAGGTGGGACATAGCATCATTCCACACTTGTGCTTGTTCGTAAATTACTGTGCTGCTTCTCCTCGGCTCCCACTGGCTGGGATTCAGGAGTTGCTCTGTTTCCACTGCTGAATGAAAAACAAAGTTGTCTTGTTATAAATGTTCTCAGAAACTAGACTCATCTCAGTTCCTGATGAAAGGAATTTTCCTAAAGACTTCCTCAAAGCAATGAAGCAAATGTCCCTGAAACAAGAGATGACAAAAATATGAAGGGACTCATGATACATGGCCCCAGGTTTTAGATGTAAATTCAACCTTACAAAAGGACTGCTGGCAGTCAGCTCTCTAATTAGAAAGATCAAGTAATACTAACTCTAGTTTTAGGGACACCTGTACTGGCCCATTTAATTTTGTTTCATATTTATTTCGCATCATTATCTTACTCATTCCTTAAAATAGATACTATTTTCATTAATATTTTACAGATAAAGAAATAGGCTGAGATGGAGTAGTTAGCCAAAGAGCACACAGCTGGTAAATGGTGACATAGGGTTTACATGTGGAAAGATGGTTTCAATTCTTCTTCTCAATAATACTGGCTCTTTTCACATGGTTTTAAGGGGCACTGTAATCCCAAGGTATCTAAGGGACCACTGAGTAGGAAAAGGGGAGAGAAAGAAAACAGGCAGCATTCTGGGCCCCTCACTCTAGCTTCAACCATACCTGTCTATTACATCCATGTGCAGGCAAAGGTGTCTCTTAATGTTGTTTTGATTTGCACTGAAACTTTTTGAACTCAAGAACCTTGTCTTCCCCTTTCTTTTGACTCATAGCACCATAAACCTTACTTGACCTGTGAGTCAAAACTGTGAAGAAGGAAGGATGGTGGCCTACATCACTTCCCTGGGGGCTTACTCTTCCCTCGGCCAAGGTACCCCTGCCCAAGAAGCTCCTATGACTCCTGGCAGCCCTTCTATTTTCTAATAAAGCCAGTTAAATTATTCAGGATACCTGAAGTCTTCTCACTGTTAACACAGTCCATTGAGCTCTTCCCCAAGAGGGAAATGATGTCCTCTCCAAATATTCTGAAGTAGTTTTCAATGAGAAACTGCACGAGATAAATCTGTAACACAAAGGGGAAAAAATAGGGCTCCCTTTTTCTTGTGTCATAGTCATATATCCCAGTTTATATACAAATCTTGGAGGTACCAAAACACGTTTCAGAGAGAAATTCCGTTGATATATAAACATACAAATTAGTTTTCTCACAGAAACAACTGTGATACTTACAAGAATATTTAGGGTACAGACCTTAAAATACTTAGAAACAGTGGACTAAAATTATAATTTGTGGCCTAGCTTAATAGCTGTTAGCTTAATAGCTAACAGTTTTATATCAATGGCCACATCTTTAAAAGTAGGACAATTTTCAAGCAACTCACATAGAATATCTCGGGTAAAGTTATATGTTCGCTCATTAAAATTCTTAAGAACTCACTAGATGAAAACATGGGAAACTCACTTTTTCATTTTTTTGATTTCAGGTTAATGTGAGGGTATAAAGAACTAGGTCACAATATTTGAATTTATTAGATACAGTACATCTTATAGTTGTGTCCTGCACCCAAAATATGTGCCATACACCCCTACATTGTGTCCATTAAGTGGGAGCACCCCAAACTCTCCTTTTTCCCTTCCTTGTTCTCCTTTCCCCCAACTTGAATTGAAATGAATTTTTCTCCTATGTGGGCATAAATTATATCATCTACTGGCTTCATATTAGTATTGAGTACATTGGATATTTGCTTTTCCATTCTCGTGATACTTTAATGAGAGGAATGTGTTTCTACTCCATCCAGGAGTAAAGTCTCCATCTTTCTTCATCCCTACACAAAGGCATGGACATTAAACAACCTTATGCTGAATGGAACTGGGTCAAGTAATAGATAAAGGAAGAAGTTATTAAATTCTTTGAATACAATAATGAAGCTACAAGTTCCTAAAACCTGTGGTACACTGTAAAAGCAGTCCTAGGAGGGAAATTTGTCCCATTAGATGCCTACAACCAAAAAACAGAAAGAGAGCACACCAACAACCTAATGAATCATCTTAAAGAAATGGAATAGGAAGAGCAATCCAATGCCAAATGTAGCAGAAAAAAAGAAATAACCAAAATTAAATCAGAAAAAAATGAAATGGAAAACAAAAGAATCATTCAGAAAATTAATGAAACAAAAAGTTTTTCTTTGAATTGGCTAGATTACCTAGAAACAGAAAAGTAAGATCTTTAATAATCTCAGTCAGAGATGAACAGGGAGAAATAACAGATGATACACAGAAATAAAAGAGATTATTCTGACTTTGACAAAGAGTCTATGCCCATAAATTTGACAATGGAGAGGAGATGGACCAATACCTGGAATCAAACAATCTTCCTAGACTTAACCAGGAAGAAATAGATCTCTTGAACAGACCAATATCAAGCACTAAGACTGAAGAAGCAATAAAAAATCTTCCAACAGGGGAGAGGCAAGATGGCTGACTGAAGCCAGCTTTCTACAGAGGCTCCCATCCAGAAGGAGAGTTAATGGACAGAAGTTTTTCAAGCTGATGGTTTGGAGATGAGCCAAGAGAGAAGACTGGAGTGCACATCACCACTGCTGAGGTGAGCTGTGACCCCAAGGAAACAAACAATAGGTACAAAATCCATCGCCAAGCGGATGGGTGTCCCCCCCCCATGAGAACAGCTTTCAGTGTTCTTCCTACAAACAAGTGAGCAGCGTTCAGATCCCCTCGTATTTTATCCCATAGGAGAGACCTGCTATAAACTGGAACCCCTTCCCCAGAGAGAACCTACTTGTGTGCCTTGACATTCTACTGCCAGGCATAAAACTGAACATATACTTTATCTGCAATTCTGAACTCCCAGCACTCCCCTCCACTCCCACCCTGAGGTCTGGAAGCCTGTCCTCCACAGAGTTCAGACTCTTGGGCAATTTCCCAAGAGGTACAGGCAAGAGGTGTGGTCTGCTACAAGTCTGTGCTGAATCAGAAGCACGGGTGTAAAGTGGGGACTGTAGAGTGAGGGAGCCAAGCGGGAGAGGGAGAAATGGTGCCTCACAGCAGAGTGTGGCAGTGGTGGTGGCCCTGGTGGGAACAATAGGGCTCACACCCCTGGTGATATTTTTGAGAAACACTTCCCATCTCTCTTAGGAACCAGAGGGAGCCGGGTCTCTACCCCAGGAGCAGCAATGGGTGGAGCAGAACTGGGATGGAACTGCAGGCCCCCATGAGCAAAGGGTATGCCTGAGGGGATTCCTGCCTGGGCAGAGCTCAGAGAGGACTGAGACTAGAATACGCATGCACAGAGGTGGCATACTCCCAGGGCAGAGCTGAGTTAGAACTACAGCTTTTGTGAGCCTAAGATGCACTTGGTCCCCAGTGAAGCACAGCTGGGACAAGAGGGCATGTGGCAGTGGCATCAGCCCTGGGCAGGGAAGGAACTGAGAGCCCGTTGTGAGCTCTAATAATGCCCACCCCAACGAAGAGTGCAGCAGAGACAGAGATGCCAGCTCTGGAAGAATTTGTGCTGCCATGGCTGCACAGTGCAGGGCTGAGTTACAGCTTCTGTGAACTCAAAATGCACCTGACCTGAGATGGAACACAGCCAGGACAGAAACACAAATTGTAGGGCATAAACACAATTGTCAAGAATGTAAGTGGGAGCAGTATCAGCCTGGGGTGGGGTGGAACTGAGTGACACTCCCCAGCTTACATTGAGCACCTGACACAGTCAGGCTTCAGCTCTCACTGCCAGCTGGTGGCAGAATGTGGTGGCCTGGCTGGGGAGACATTGATCTCCCTGTGACTCTGGCAGGTGCAACCCCCTGGCACATTTGCTCATTGTAGGGAACTGGGCCACAGCCCTGCAGGGTTACCGGTGACTGGGTGTGACAGACGTGCAAGGTAGGGAAAGAAGCATCAATCTCTCCAGACGAACTCATTTGCTGGGCGAGGCTTTCTGACTCCACAGAGCAATGGTACGGGTCACACATGAGCTGCCAGTAGACCCCTGCTATCTGGTTGCTGGAGACCTTTTGAACTCTCCCACTTGAGAGTTGGTGCTGACTGGGACAATTGGTTTGGAAATCTTGACCTGGGCCAATAATCCAAGGATGCTTCAAGGTGCTACCCTGTTTGTATTATACTGGGAAGATTTGATTTTCCTCTTCCAGTTGTTGCCTGTGGAGGGCAGGGTGTCTTAGTTGCTGGTATTTCTCCATAGCTGAGACTTCAACCCAGAGTCACTGATTCACTAGTATTGGACAGAGACCAGCGGAATACAAGACAGACTCACCTAGCCCTACCACACCAAGCATGTCCCTAGAATCACAGGCTGTAGGACTGTATGGGTCTTTTGAAAAGCTGTAGGGGGAAAGCTGCAGGCACCAGTCCCAACTCTCTGGCTGGTTAATCCAGGAGCCCCTAATTGAATTTCACCTTATTCGCTCATCTAGCCAAATGATGAAAATAATCATGGGGTGGAATCAGTGGAAAAACTATGGCTACATGAATAATTAGAGTAGTTCAACTCCCCCAAGGAACAACAAGGCAGACACACCAGAAGATCTCCTTCATAAACAAATGGCTGAGATGTCAGAAATCGAGTTTAGAATTTGGATGGCAAAGAAGATTGACAGAATGGAAGTAAAGTTAGATCTAGAAATTCTAGGAATAATTCAAAAATCGTCTCAAGAACTCAATGAATTCAAAGACAAAATCACCAAAGATTTGGACACATTGAGAAAAAAAATTGCAACCCTCCAAGATATGAGAAATACAGTAGAATCCCTCAGTAACAGAATGGAACAGGCAGAAGAAAGGATTTCTGACATTGAAGACAAAACTTTGGAATGCTCCTAAACTCTTAAAGAGGAAGCAAAGTGGAGAGCAAAAATGGATCATTCTCTCAGAGAGCTGTGGGACAGTTCCAAAAAAGCAAACATTCGCCTTATAGGAATTCCTGAAAGCAACCAGGTTGTTTCAAAAGGTCCAGATGCTCTACTCCAAGAGACAATCAAGGAGAACTTCCCAAACATGGCAAGAGATTCTGAAATTCAGATAGCAGACAGTTTCAGAACCCCTGCACAAACAAAACATCTCCCAGACACATTGTAATTAGCCTTACCAATGTTATGAAGGAGAAAATTCTACAAGGGGAAGGATATTAGAATCACTGCAGATCTCTCTGCAGAAACTATTCAAGCCATAAGAGGATGGTCATTGACCTACAACTTCCTAAAACAAAACAACTTTCAATCCAGGATCCTATATCCAGCTA
The DNA here is from genome assembly GCA_963574655.1 of Perodicticus potto. Lineage (NCBI taxonomy): Eukaryota > Metazoa > Chordata > Mammalia > Primates > Lorisidae > Perodicticus > Perodicticus potto. The sequence goes on along the minus strand of CAUYRH010062705.1, from coordinate 2,548 downwards.
AACTGAGTTTCATATATGATGGGGATATTAAATACTTTAATGACATTCCCATGTTGAAGAAATTTGCCATAACTAAACCAGCTCTCCAGGATATTCTCAGACCCATCCTCCACAATGACCAGCATAATGCTACCATCAAAGTAAACTCACTCAGAAACTTTTTATCAAATGCCAACTTTCTCAGAAAGGATTATAAATGTCCACTGGATTTTTGAAAAACTCGACACCCAAAATACTCCCAGGCTTGTCAATGCTCTTAATTAATGTGAATGGCTTAAATTATCCTCTAAAAAGGCACAGGTTGCCTGAATGGATACAAAAAGTAAGGAAAGATAAGGATGGTCACTTCATATTTATTAAGGGAAACACTCAACATTATGAGATTGCAATTATTAACCTTTATGTGCCCAACCAGAATGCTCCCCAATTTATAACAGAGACCCTAACAGACATGAGCAACTTGATTTCCCCCAGCACCATAATAGTTGGAGATTTTAACACCCCTTTGGCAGTGTTGGATAGATCCTTCAATAAGAAATTAAGCAAAGAAGTTTTAGACTTAAAATTAACCATTCAACAATTGGACTTTATAGACATCTACAGAACATTTCCTCCTAACTGAATACACATTCTCTCATCAGCCCATGGAAGATACTCCAAAATTGATCACATCTTAGGTCACAAGGCTAACCTCAGCAAATTTAAAGGAATAGAAATTATTCCTTATGTCTTCTCAGACCATCATGGAATAAAAGTTGAACTCAGTAACAACAGGAATCTGCATATTCAAACAAAGACATGGAAACTAAATAACCTTATGTTGAATGAAAGCTGGGTCATAGATAAGATTAAGAAGGAAATCACCAAATTTTTGGAGCAAAAAATAATGAAGACACAAATTACCAGAACCTGTTAGATAATGCAAAGGCAGTCCCTAAGAGGGAAATTTATAGCATTGCAAGCCTTCCTTCTGCAAGAGAATGGAAAGAGAGGAAGTCAACAACTTCAAGGGACATCTCAAGCAATTACAAAAGGAAGAACCTTCCAACCCCAAACCCAGCAGAAGAAAAGAAATAGTCAAAATTAGAATTAAATGAAATTGAAAACAAAAGAATTATACAACAGATCAATAAATCAAATGGTTTGTGTTTTGAAAAGGTCAATAAAATTGATAAACCTTTGGCTAATCTAACCAGAAATAAAAGAGTAAAATCTCTCATTTAATTAATCAGAAATGACAAAGATGAAATAACAACAGACTCATCAGAAATTCAAAAAAATCCTTAATGAATATTACAAAAAACTCTATTCTCAGAAATATGAAAATCTGAAGGAAATAGACCAATACTTGGAAGCACACCACCTTCCTAGACTTAGCCAGAAAGAAGTGGAAATGTTGAACAGGCCTAAATCAAGTTCTGAAATAGCATCAAATATACAAAATATCCCTTAAACGAAAAGTCTGGAACCAGATGGCTTCACATCAGAATTCTATCAAACCTTTAAAGAGGAACTAGTACCTATATTACTTAACCTTTTCCAAAACATAGAAAAAGAGGGAATACTTCCTGACACATTCTACGAAGCAAATATCACCCTGATCCTAAAACCAGGAAACGACCCAACATGAAAAGAAAATTATAGACCAATATCACTAATGAATATTGATGCAAAAATATTCAATAAGATCCTAGAAAAGAGAATCCAGCAACACATCAAACAATATATACACCATGACCAAGTGGGTTTTATCCTAGGGTCTCGGGGCTGGTTCAATGTACATAAATCTATGAATATAATACATCACATGAACAAAATAAAAAACAAAGACCACATGATTCTTTCAATCAATGCACAAAAAGCTTTTGATAATATCCAGCATCCTTTTATGATCAGAACACTTAAGAAAATATGTATAGAAGGGACATTTCTTAAACTGATAGAGGCCATCTACAGCAAACCCACAGCCAATATTGCATTGAATGGAGTTAAATTGAAAACATTTCCACTCAGATCAGGAACCAGGCAATGTTACTCATTGTCTTCACTGCCTTTTTTTTTTTTTTAAATTAAATCATAGCTGTGTACATTAGTGCAATCATGGGGTACAGTGTGCGGGCTTCATATACAATCTGAAATCTTTTCATCCAACTGTTCAACATAATCTTCATGAGATTTTCTCATTTATTATGTGAAAACATTTGTGTTCTGCATTTAGTAGGTTTCACCTGTCCCTTCTAAGATGCACCATTAAGTGTGGTCCCACCATTTACCCTCTTTCCACCTACCCTCCCCCTTCCCTGCCTTACCCCTTTCCCCATATTCTTGTGCTATAATTGGGTTATAGCTTTCATATGAAAACTATAAATTAGCTTCATAGTAGGGCTGTATACATTGGATACATTTTTTTCCATTCTTGAGATACTTTGCTAAGAAGAATGTGTTCCAGCTCCATCCATGTAAATATGAAAGAGGTAAAGTCATCATCTTTCTTTAAGGCTGCGTAATATTCCATGGTATACATGTACCACAATTTATTAATCCATCC
>CAUYRH010062704.1:0-30021 GCA_963574655.1 Perodicticus potto | reverse complement strand
GTGGGAAAAGGACTTGAAGAGAAACTTCTCTAAAGAAGACAGGCGCACAGCCTACAAGTACATGAAAAAATGCTCATCATCCTTAATCATCAGAGAAATGCAAATCAAAACTACCTTGAGATATCATCTAACTCCAGTAAGATTAGCCCACATAACAAAATCCCAAAACCAGAAATGGGGTCGTTTTTAAGCCATGAGCATTGAAACAACTATTTTCACCAATAAGGAATTAAGTCCCTCTCTTGAGGAATTCATAAGTTAACTCAAGAAAGCCTCACATAGACAATTAACCAAAATAGGATATATTAAGTGATAGCAAAAGAAAATTACAAAGTGCTACGAAGGACAAAAAAAGAAATGACTGTTACATCTGGAAGGGGTTAAGTGAGCCTTAAGTAATGAGGATCAGAACATGGAATAGTTGGAACCTGGTATATTCAAAGGAGTTTTGGCAGTGGATAAATATGGACAGAGCCAAAGAGCACACAGAAGAGAGGACTCTAGAAAAAGGAGATTGTGACAGATTGTAAAGACTTGATCCTAACTCAACAGAGAAAAAGGAAAAGTTTACAGGGAGAAAGCCCTATATTCATGCTTGGTGATATGTACAGAGAGATCTAGTGGCAGAGAAAGAATTCACACGGAGGCTCCATGAGAAGCTGGGAAATTACTGAGCCTGAGTGAGGACAGGGAAGGAAAGAAAAGCTTTCAGAGGCAGAACCATTGGGGATTGATGACCAATTAGTTAGTGTGGCAAGTGAGAAGAAGAGCTCTCTGCGGACCAGAGAACCTCATCTGGGAGACAGTGCAGTAACGATTAGGGAAAGGAACCGTGACTGAAAAAAGTGAAAACTGACTTAAATGGAGACTTGCTGGGTTTGAAGTGCGCGAGGTGGTACCCAGCAGGACCCTTAAAGGCAGATCTACCACTGAGAAGGACAGCGCGGGAGATGGGATGTTAGGACTGACAGCACAGAGTGGGGAGCTTACGCAGGGGCCACGGATTTCCTCAGTTCACAAACATTCAGGCCCTACATTCAGAAGAACAGCTAATCAACTGCAAGTATGTATTTACAATTACATATAGGGCGGCGCCTGTGGCTCAAAGGAGTAAGGTGCTGCCCCATATGCCAGAGGTGGCGGGTTCAAACCCAGCCCCGGCCAAAAACTGTAAAAAAAAAAAAAAAAGAAAAAAGAAAAGAAAATTACATATAAAATATCCAGTATAACATTGCTCTAAATTTGACTTTGACTTGCTCACAGTAACATTTTCAAACAATAAAGGGTCAGAGTAAAAAGAAGGCATTTTTCTCTCAGGTAAATAATATGAACAGACACGAGCTCAACTTTCTTTTAGAACAAATAATTTTCAGAGGACAGTTTACCAAGTGAATAAATGACCTTCAAAATATTGTGAAGATTTTATTTTGCATAACATTAGAAAATCATTTCTGGGAAGAATTACAGATACTAAAAGCAACCCGTGATGGGTAAGACTTGGCTCACGGCAATGCAGCCCCACAAATCCACAGACTGACTCAAGTGTGTGGAGATCTGTTATTCGATAGACTCATCAGCGAATTCCATTTTTTCAAATGTTTCCAATTCATTGAAACCAAAATGACATTTTTTTCTGAGTACTTTCTCTTTCAAAACCGAAAAATCTTCATCCAAATATCTGTGACTCATTTAACACATAAGTTCACCAGAACGTTGATTTTAGAAAAGTTAGTTCATGCTCAAGATGGGTTTTTATAAGTCTTCTTTCTTATAAACAGGATGTCACAGTTTGAAAACAGTAAATTAGCTTAATCACTAAAAGGTTTATATTTGGGTAAAATGTTCAACCCGCAAGTTTTAGTGGATTCTGAGCCCAGGAGAAAAAAATGTTTTTCCTTTTTAAATGGCCACTCTTAAGATGAAATATTGGCAGTCAGTGATCTCAGAAAACTATTACTATATAATAAAAAGCATCATCGAACAACACAAATCCTATGTTCTTTCTAATATTTAAGATTTATGAATTAATCTCCTAATTAATCAACTCTATAAATCTTATCTAAGTGAGCCTATCTGTAATGTCAGGATAATTGCTGAGAAGAACTGTTAGCTTTATTTTTAAATTAGTATTTTTTTTTTTAAATGCTGGACTGCTCCAAGCATTCATTCCAGTCTAGCTATGTTCAAGAAATGTGTGCATGGATCTTTTGTTTATTAAGACCTAGGCTGATTTCTATGATTGCCTTCTACGTCTATCTCCACTATCCCATTTACTTCTATTTTCATAGACTACTGAGATGCGGGTTGCAGGTTTCTACTGTGTTTCCCACTGACCTGGCAGTAAATGTCACTCTGCTGCTTTTGTTTTTTTTTCTTCTATTGCCACTGAAAATATGCACACGCATCCTTTCCATTTTAAGAGCTTTCTGGATAATCATTAAAGGAAAACATACACATAGTAATAAAAATAGCAAAGAGGGGTGGAGAGACAAGGGTTTCAGGAATCTTACAAAGTTTTCCAAGTAGTAAAATTAATCTTCCTGACTATTATCATATAGTAAATAGAGCTTCTTTTAGATCCATCTCTCCCTGGACCTTTTCTCCGTGATACCTGGCATAAGGAACCCAGCTAGAACCTACTCCAATATAGTGCATTAAACTAATAAAAATATAGCTCAGGAAAGGTTCTGGCTGGCATTGTTGTTAGGAAACAATTCTCCTTACAAAGTGGGTTTCCTAACCTTGTTGGTAAAAATTCCTCTACTCGGCACTAAGAAAGTCCTTCCTTACCGGGCTCCGAAGAATTGTTGATTGAACAATTGAACAGCGGAGAGGTCATGAGAGGCACCTCTCCCAAGGCCTTTTTCAGTCTGGCCCTCGTAGCCGTACATAACCCAGTAAATATGCTCACCCCAGAGGATGTACAGAATATTCAAAATTGGATTGAGAGAGGAGTGTGAAGTCAGACATACAGATCACCAACACAGATGGACTCCTTCCAGCCTACGGCCCGGTGGGGGGATGCCGAGGTGAGCTGCGTTTCTACACCTTACATTTCCCCTGACTACGGCGGGGCTATGAATAGGACCACGTGGCCGCAGATGTGAGGCATGTCACCAGCTGCCTTGCTCAGCAATAAAGCTGATGGTCCGACTGCCCTCACTCGCACTGGAACTCGGGAATAGAAAACAGGTTTCTAGTGGCTCCCTGAAATTCTACTAGTAAGCATCCCACGTTAGAATGGAGATTTCATCATTGCAATGGGGATTATGTAACCTGTGACAGACCATACAGAAAAGGGGCAGCAGAGCTAGAACTCAAACCACCCAGCTCTGCGCAGGGCCTAAGCACAGGCTCTCTCATTAAGCCCAGAGGTGCACGTTACACCGATGTTAGCTCCTATCCTTCTCATCATTTATCTGCCAACCTTACTTTGTTTCCACTGCCTGGCAGATACCTTGCTAGGCTGGAAACACGCAACTGAATGAGGCGGGCCTCTTCCGGTCAGGGGCCTCACCTAGAAACCATGTGGGTCTGAAGACCAGCGCTGTTTCCCCAGGGGCCTTCTGAGCCCTCTGTCCTCACTGCCCCAGCAGCGCGCCCTTTTCTAAAGAACCTAAACAGACAATACCTTCTTCCTCATAAATTTAATTTTTTTTGGGGGGGGGGGTGATTTTTTTCCTAAATCACAAAAATACTTATAAAGAAAAAACTCCTGGTTTTATTTATTTATTTATTATTTATTTTTTTGAGACAGAGTGTGACTATGTCGCACTTGGTAAAGTGCCATGGCATCACAGCTCACAGCAACCTCAAACTCTTAGGCTTAAGCGATTTTCCTCCCAAGTAGCTGGTACTACAGGCGACCGCCACAACGCCCGGCTATTTTTTTTGTTGCAGTTGTCCTTTTTGCAGTTGGCCTGGGCTGAGTTCAAACCCACCAATTTGGGTGTATGTGGCTGCCACGGTAACCACTGTGCAACCCCGAGCCAAAATCCTGGTTTTAAATAACAATAAAGCCAATCTGAGCTAAGGTTATACATTGCATGCAACCCTGGTTTTCTAAGATGGCATATGTATCATAGCATATAGACATGTAACTTCATTATGAAGAACATGGGGGTCATTTTGTTGCACTAAGTGTTTTAGTTTAGATAACAAATACTGGGATTTTTATTTTATTTTTATTAATATGAGCTATGCTGCCTTTTCTGGAGGAATAAACCTTATTTTCTACATTGGTATATTTTTCTTTTGCTGTAGTAATTTAACTGAATAAGGTGTTTCTCTTTGCTTCAAAAATCGAGAGGCTCTTTCAACAATATTTCAAATCTAGTTTTCTTGTTTTACAAATGGAAATGAGACTTCAGCATGAAACAATGGCTCATTTACTCTAAACCCAACTTCTCATATGCCACAGAGTGAGAAAAACATAATGCCAAAAGAAAGTAACTAAAGCTCTAGTATTCAAACCTAGATTTGGGGATTTTATATTTTGGTATTCAAGAAGTCCATTTCTCTCTATGCACTTGCTCTTAAACTAGGAAAACTGCTGTTGAGAAGAACAGCAGTCTCAGGATCATAAAGAGACAAAAATCAACACATTGTCTCATTCACTCACCTTTTACAAAGACAAAATAGTATATGGGGGAACACAACAGTTATGCTTAGAAATTACCTTTAAATCTCAATACAGAACAATCACAAAAGTTAGCACCATTTACTGCCTGCCTCACAAAGGTGCAATTATCAATCACTAAATGCTTTCTTCTTCATTATTTCTCCACATGCTTTTATAATGCTTCTATATATGCATTCTGAACCCTACAAGTTAAATAACGTCTTGGTTTATCCCTTAGTTCTCAAGACTTCTGAACTTTGGGTCAAATCTCATTTAATTAATCAACAAATGGGTATCTTCTTTTGTGCACTCACTGAGAGTTAGTGGCTGAATCAAGGGGAATTGATTTTCCCCTTGCATAATTTTCCTGCATTATTACATAGAGCAACTACCAGGAAAAGAAGGTTCCCTATTCCATTTAATTGTTGTTCCTGGATTTCATACATTCCGTCATATAGAAACAGGAAATTAGAGCAATTATCACTAAGTGCTAAACATTGTATCTACTTTACAGTATGTGCTCACTAAACACCTAAACAAACTAATGAATTGCTGAAGAATGGAATACATCTCTCCAGCAGCCACACAAACTATCTCTTGCTGAAAGCAATTCTTCTGAGACACCCTTGTGGTGGTGGTGGTGCAGTGCTGTTCTCCAATAGATCTCACTCCTTTTGGGGTACTCTCCTTGTTATCTGTAGAATTCCTGGCAAAGTTCTACTCAGTGATCAGCTCAATAATAACCATTTTACTAACTGGGTTCTGACGTACTTGCTTTAAAACCTCTTTGTCAGTGTCAGACACTGTTTTCTAGTGGGTCTCTACAGGAATAATTTTTTTTTTAAAAAACTTGCCATGGTTTTTAAACAGAGATTTATGTTTGCTTGAGAAAATTCTCTTTAATTAAGCAAACTCTAAGAACTCCAATGAATGAGTCATAGTTTTGGTTATACATGAAAGCAATAGTTTGGTTACCTAAAACCTACATTGCCCGAGTTTTAAAACATAATTCCAGGGAAACTTTTTTAATTTGAGCCATACAAACATCTTTTTTCCAAAACAAAAAAATGTGATGACAAATGATTATAGAACTATAAAAACTTATAAGAATGTTATACAGGTAAATGAATCAGAAGAAGAATTTTACCTGGGCAAGTTCCAAGTTATATTTTCTATATATAGTGAGAACAAGGCATTAAGCATGAAGCCTGATTAACCTAGTATGCATTCAATAACTACGAGTGTAATGACGATTTCATTACATAACCACATATGTTAAATTTCCCTCACCAGAATTCCAAAAAGATGCATTTGGATGGCTAAATAAATCACTGTTCAGATGTTTTCATAATATCGACCATGAGGACTTCGAAGAACATCTGAAATTTTGCCTAGAATTTTTGGTCTTTATTAGAAAACTGGGTGGTGTGAGGACACTACTTTGTGAAACTATAAATTTGCACCTGGCTTTTTCACTAATTCATATTGCTTCTCATAATCAATCTGGTTTATGAAAAGGAGCATTTGGAAGGACTGCACTGGGCAGCTTCTAGTCAAGCTTAGATTCCATACCCCCTCTAACCCTAACAGCATAAATTAAAGAAGCCATCAGCTTAAAAATTAATTTGTTTTAATTGTGTTATTAGGTAATCATTTGACTTTTCTCAGACTTTGAAGAATCACCAACTAATTTTTTTATGAATGTTTTCTTTTAAAGTCATGGACATTTCTAAAAGAAGACAAGTTGTAAAAGCAAAGCCCAAAGAAGTAAAGGACAATCTTTCACAAATTGCCATATAATTAATATTACTTCTTTGATTTTAATGTAGAAAAGTCACTTTAGCTCTCAGTGGCCACTAGAACCTAATGACTTATCACTCCAGACTTCTGGCCAAATAAAAAAATAAATACATAAAAGTATAAAAGTTAAGAAACAGAACATAGAGAATCAACATTAATTTTCAAATAACAATTTTGCCATGAACTTTAGCTTCTTTGTACAAATTTGACTATTAAATCATGATAAGTGCTTTTAAAATCAAGTAACTGACACTTTTCTAAATAATTTCTTTTCTACCCTCTCACCTAAGAGTTACTCTGCACTCACTACCCTTAGCAACTGGGGTCTGCTTATTCTCACGTCCAACAAAAGTATCAGACTGATTCTGTGACCTACCGGGTCCCTTTTGGCCCCAGAGTATTGAACCCTGAGAAAGAATAAAGGGGCTATCAGGACAAAGCAGATACCAGTCACGAAAGTAACTCTTAATAAGCTACTAAAACATATTCCTTATATAAATATAAACATAAAATTAAAATTTGCTGGGAGAGCTTTTCCTGCAGAAAAAGTACTAAGTCCTGAATTCCTAAATTCTGTCTTAGACACACTGACCACAGCCTGATTGTCTATACGAGTGGTCTCTAAATACTTTGGATTCAACATTACACGACAGTAGAAAAGTATTGTACATGAAAAACTGAACACACAGTTATTTATGAATTGGAAATTTATTATGCTTTAATCTGTCCCATATATATTTATATGTTACAAACTTTGTAACATAAAAAGGAATGAGATTTTGAAATGCATAGAAGTAAGAGTTGCCATATTTTCTTCTCATCATAGAAAGTCTGCTATTCTTGTTTATTCCCTGGGAACAAGAACTGCTTCAGACTTCTGGTTGTTCTGAGAAGCTCCCAATAACTACATCAACGTTAAGAAATATAGACATATTACAAGCTGCGCACTAGGTGTTTACAAAGGTGTTCACTTCCAAAATGGGTTCTTTTCTTTTAATAAGATCACAGTTTGAAGAACATGCTCTTTAAGTTAGCTTCAGAGATATTCAATATAACAATGGAACTGAATCCTAATCCTATTCAGAACAGGTTTTGCAGGTTTTAAGAAGAGGTTCAAATATTGAGTGTGCATTAGGGGAGGTACATTTTTGTTTTCTTTTGAGATTTATAACCCAATAGAAAGATGAGAAGGTTCAAGTTAGAGCAATGTCTCTTGCTTTTCCCTGGCAAAAATAATACAATTAAGTAAGAACTCTATCTATAGTGACATCTAATAGTAAAAGGGAAAGTTCTGAAAAATTAATAACTGATAATTCCCCGATGCAGACCCTGTCTTACCTCAGCAGCTAATTTTATCATCATGAGGTGTGCAAAAGCAAAGGCTAATTTTGTGTGCTCTACTGAACTACATGAGGTAATTATTTTCTAAGATCTTAAAAAAAAAATCCTCATAAGTTTTGTTTTCCCAAAGACTCTTGCAAAAGGCACACATTTGCTACTTGGCATTTGCCACATCTGTGCCCTCATCCAGCTCTCATTCCAAAAATACTCCTGGAGTTAAATGATATCTCAAAGTAGTTTTTATTTGCATTTCTCTGATGCTTTGAGATATCATCTAACTCCAGTAAGATTAGCCCACATCACAGAATCCCAAAACCAGAGATGCTGGCGTGAATGTGGAGAAAAGGGAACACTTCCCCACTGCTGGTAGGAATGCAAACTAGTATGTTCCTTTGGAAAGATGCTTGGAGAACACTTAGGGATCTAAAAATAGACCTGACATTCGATCCTACAATTCCTCTACTAGGTATATACCCAGAAGATCAAAAATCACATTGTAACAAAGATATTTGTACCAGAATGTTTATCACAGCCCAATTCATAATTGCTAAGTCATGGAAGAAGCCCAAGTGCCCATCGACCCAGGAATGGATCAATAAATTGTGGTACATGTACACCAGGGAATATTATGCAGCCTTAAAGAAAGATGGAAACTTTACCTCCTTCATGTTTACATGGCTAGAGCTGGAACATATTCTTCTTAGCAAAGTATCTCAAGAATGGAAGAAAAAGTATCCAATGTACTCATCCCTACTATCAAACTAATTTATAGCTTTCATGAAAGCTATAACTCAATTATATTCCAAGAAGAAGGGGAAAGTGGAGAGGGAGAGGAAGAGAGAGGATGGGTGGAGGGAGAGTAATTGGTGGGACCACACCTACGGTGCATCTTACAAGGGTACATGTGAAATTTACTAAATGTCGAATATAAATGTGTTAACACAATAACTAAGAAAATGCCGTGACCGCTATGTTAACCAGTTTGATGAAAATATTTCAAATGGTATATAAAACCAGCACATTGTACCCAATGATTGCATTAATGTACACAGCTATGATTTAATTAAAAAAATCACTCCTGGGTACAAGAACCTAGCAGGTAATGACTATAGTACTAGGAAGAGGGTTCTATACCTTCACAAAGACCAACATAGCCACAAAATACATAAATTAAGGAGACAAAGATGAATGAGCTAAACTAGTGTTCGTCTGCCTTTTCTCTATTTAGTCAGCATTTACCACTTTAATCATATCAAATTCCAACGCTAATTGTTATCAAGGCATATTTCTACCATTTTTTATAATTTCCTCTGTAAAATAAAAATAAAATTAAGATAATGGATTTATAGGGGGGTCACCAGTAACAATAAAGTTGTTTGTTAGATTTCCTTAATGGCATGCTGTTATCTTTTTGTCACCCTTCTCTCCTAACACATTGTGCCATGAGTTTGAATTCCAGATCCCCAGTGACACCCACAAGATATTTCCCTTGGGCAGTTAGGATTTGCTACTCACACAGAATCTAGCCAGTCCAGTCAGTTTCATAGTATTGATCTCTTAAGGTAAGTAAAAAAAATTTTTTTCCATCTTCTACAAAACCACAGAAAACTAAAAAACTAAAAAACTAAAAATTTGGTTTTTTTCCCCCAAGCCAGTGTATACAGTGGTCACAAATAAAATATTATTTTAGGATTCTACCCACATTTACTTTTATTTATAATTTTTGTTTTTTTTTTTAACGGAGTCTCAGTCTTAGACCATAAGGACCACACTGGATTGACACAGTTGGTCAGTTTTTTAAAATAAAACATGTAATATGAAGCTGTTGGCCTGAAAATGTAAAGACTCATCACATGAGACCTATATAATCCACATTGCAGTAAGACCCGGTTAATTACGTTTAGAAAGTGATAAGACAGTCTAAGATTAACAGACCACAAGTATACTTCTGTCACTATCGCTTGTTAAGTTTCTCCTCTGTTAATAAACTTTCCTCGTCTACACACGCCAATTGTACAACTTCAATAAGAGGTAGAAAATGAGCATTTTAGGACAGAGGCTCATCTTCTTCTACGGTGTTGCAAATGTTTGACATTCTTCTGTCTACACTTTGCTAATTAAAAAAAACAAAAAGATCTCCATCTAGGTGATGCACCTTCCTTTCCTGGGGTCACCACCACCCAGTACAGTGATGTGCACGTAGTATATTTGACCAAAGCAAAGCTTTGTTCATTAAAAACATCCCCATCTCCAAAATATTATACTTTCTCCACAAAGGAGGGCTTTGCCTGGTTAAATCCTAAATAACAAACCCATGGACACAGGTGAACTAATAGCCTTTTCTGAGATTTGCAGAACTGCAGAACATATTTTATTTTCTGAAAATATTTAAGTAAGTAATCTGGGTAAAGAAAAAACAGTGAACAGTCAGAAAGCATAAAATTCTCTTAAAACTAAATTAGTCTGGTTAGTTTATCTTGGAAAGTTTAATAACACAGTTCTACTAAGATATTCACTTTGTATTTTGAACACTTCAAAGTAGATTAAAAAATAGTTTAGATTTTTGGAAGCTGGTAAAAATGGTGCATAATAAATTATCATGCTTATGTCTACCACCATTATTATTTTTTATTTAAAATTATAGTTATAATAATAATAGTGTGTGGTAACTGGGAAAGAGATAGTTGAATTGATAAGGACATAAGACCTAAGAAATACAACAACAGAACAAGTTGAAATTGATTTTTTGAAAATTAAAAAATATGTAAATAGAAAAATGTAGACACTCGGTACACACACTTACTTTAGGTAAGATCAAAAATGCTATCCTAATAACTGGAAATTAAATTAATTTTTTAAAATTAATTTAAAAGTAAATGTTTTAGACAAAAAAGATTTTAAATACCCAAGAACATCTTCTGACATTAGCAGCTGTTTTAAAAACTAAGGCAAGAAAGCCCTTAAGTAGAAAGGGCAAAAATAAATTAAATCTGAATTCTTATACAACTTAAAAAAAATAAATAAATAAGAGGCAGATATTTGGTTTCTAAAACTAGGGTAAAAACAAAATTCTGAACCCCCAGCCGTCGACATTTCCTTCACAGAGTAAACAATCCATGTTCAGTGCCACCCTTCCGTCTGCCTCCTGTGCCCCAGAGTCCCTGTCTGTCTTTGCCCCTGTTGTGAGCTGATTGGTGTCCTCGGAGAAGGTATGTCGCAGTCCTAATCCCTGGTATTTCAGAATGTAACCTTATGTGAAAGTTAGGTCCTTACAGATGTAATTGGTTAGGATGTAGTCGTACTGGAGTAAGATGGGTCCCTAAGCAACATGACCAGTATCTTTAAAGGAAATGGGGAGAGTTGAGGAGAAGCCATGTGTGGAAGGAGGCAGGGAGGGGGTGACGCAGCTGTAAGCAGGGAGTGCCAGAACCCATGGCCTCCACCAGAAACCCAGAGGAGGCCAAGAAAGATTCCACCCAGAGTCTCGGAGGGATGATGGCCCTGCCAGGGCATGGATATCCAACTTCCACGAGAGAATGCATTTCCTTTGTTTAAAGCAACCCAGTTTGTGACACTAAGTTAAGGCAGCTGTAGCAAACTCATACAGCCCCTGCATCTCATTACAAACCCAATGAAAAGTCTAAAAGAAACCGTTCAGGTGAGCAATGTGGGAGCCAGGAAAATCTTACCTGCAACGTAGTCACCAAATCCAATGGTGGTTAAAGTGATAACCACAAAATAAATGGCATCCAGTGCACTCCAGCCTTCTATGTGCTTGAATATGATAGCAGGCAAAGCCACAAAGAGGACGCAGCCAAATAGGATAAATATAATGGTTGAGATGATGCGAATCTTGGTCTGACTGACATTCCACTTCTGCACACACACGTGTGTATGTACATGTGTGTTGGGGCGGGAGAGAGAGAGGGAGAGCGATCACTGGCATGCTCACGAAGTTAACCTATATGCTGCTACCAGCAAATTAACAACGAAGCATGTTATTTTATTCCCTTTTATTCTTAGCTTTCAATCGTCATTACTTACAAAAATTGGGAATAACATAAATAACTCAAAATAATCAATGCTATTAATGATGCTGCTTTACTCTCACATAGCTTTACGACAAGTAAAATGTGTTTAAAAATAAATGACATTTTCTCTGAGAACACAGCTTCAGATCTGCATCTTATTTGTTTACCTAAACTACTTAGTAAATATTTCTATTTTATAGGCACACAACGGATTGTGGGCCACAGAAAATTCAGAAATATATGGAAACAGAAAAAGCTGAAACTTGGGTGGCACCTGTGGCTCAAAGGAGTAAGGCAGTGGCCCCATATGCTGGAGGTGGCGGGTTCAAACCCAGCCCTGGCCAAAAAAAAAAAAAGAAAAAAAAAAGAAAAAGCTGAAACAAGAATCAAATGTTTGCAATTTGTAATTGATGAGCATTAATTTCACGGAAACTTTTTCCTGTTATACTTGTTTCTTTACTACGAATTCAATTAATTAGAGTATAATACCAACAGACATAAAGTCCACAGTTTTATTCCCATATGAACCAAGTGAATTGTTTTCTTTGTTCTGCAGCACTAAACTGCACAATTAACAAATTTACAAATTTACATGATCTGTAGGTAAAGATAATTCTTCAACATCTTTAAGCCATAACTTCCATCAGAGGACCCAGCTTTGTTGTACTTCCTTCTCTATCGTGTGAAAATCTCCATAGTGTAATTATTAAATGAAGTTGCTATATATGTGTGTGTGAATATATCGATGTGTGTACGTATGTGCACAAATACATGTGCGCGTGTGTTTATACATATGAATTTATCTTCATGCTCTCTGTTTGAGGTTGGTTACTGTATGTTTTTAATCTCTGGCTGGATGTGTCCTATCTGCTGTAAAAATTACAGCTCACATCCTACATCACATGAACATGACTAAATGTTAGAGCTTGAGAATCGTTAGGCAAAGATCCATGAAGTCAGGGAATGGAAAGAGAACACAGCAGTTCCTTTAGTTCACATTCTCATCTCGTCCGTGACAGTTAAATGAGTACAGGTATGTCAAGTTTTTATACTCGTACTTGGTACCGAACACTGACTCACAATCACTGAAAAGTCATCACTCTGAGGGCATGCATTTTTGTTTTTATGTAGTAGTATATTTACTACATGGGAAAAATGACCAAGCATCTAGCAGACACTTGAAAATTTGTTGAATGAATGAATGAGCGATTCAGCATCACCACGTTTATGCCACTAATCTGCCCTCTCTATTAATGCAGAAGATACTTTTCAACACCTGTATAGGAAAACTATGTTTTATTAAACTATAATGGTAAAACTATGAGAGCTAATTTAACTATGTTTTATTCAACTATAATGGTAAAACTATAATGAGAGCTAATTTAGTCTGAAATATGAAACATGATGAATTCTAAAATTGGAACTATAATCTAAATTGAGAAAAATAATAACTTTGATTTAATCAATAGAGTTAAATACAAATTTTTTGAACTTTTTGTGAAAAGAGAAAACATTATTGAATATTAAATAAAATTTATTTCCGTAAATGGTGTGAGTAGTGACAAATCGTTTTAATCCCACCCTCTAACACAACCATTTTCTTCTGCAATAATTTTCAAGAATCCAGACTTAGAATAATAGGAGGCTAATTATTTTTCATTTAAAATGTTAATAATGCATCTTCTTTCTTTTTTATTGACTATAATACAACCATGAACATTTTCACATATACTATCTTTGGTTCTACTGAATTATACTCCTTACATAAATTTTTATCAATAGCATTACTAAATTAAGTAAGATAGTCACCTTTATTGTATTTGCTATTTATGTAACATCCTTCCCAGAGGGGCTATATAAAACAATTTATTTTATTTTATTTGAGACAGAGTCTCACTTTGTCACCCTTGGTAGAGTGTTGTGGTGTCACAGCTCACAGCAACCTCAAACTCTTTGGCTCAAGTGATTCTCTTGTCTCAGCCTCCCGAGTAGCTGGGACTACAGGCACCTGCCACAACGCCCAGCTATTTGTCTCGCTCTTGCTCTGGCTGATCTCGAACCTGTGAGCTCAGGCAATCCACCTGTCTTAGCCTCCCAGAGTGCTAGGATAACAGGCGTAAGCCACCACACCCAGATGATAAAGCAATTTTTTAAACAACAAAATATTTTCAGTGATTTACTACCTATGTTAATGTTTAACATATATTGCTGATAACCCTTAAAGCTATGGTCCCCATCCCCTGGTCGCAGACTAGTACAGTTTGTGGCCCACTGAGAACTGGGCCACACAGCAGGAGGGGAGCAGAAGGAGAGCAAGCAAAGCTTTATCTGTGTTTACAGCAGCTCCCCTTGTAGGCTCCACCCCTGAGCTCCGCCTCCTATTAGATAAGCAGAGGCATTAGATTCTCACAGGAGCCTGAAGCCTGTTGTAAACTCAGCATGCAGGAGACCTAGATTGTGCACTCCTTGTGGGAATCTAATGGTCATGCAATGATGACCTGGTCATCTGATGTGGAACCGTAATGCACTTGAATCACCCTGAACCATCCTCCCCACTGTCCATGGAAAAACATTCTTCCATGAAACTGGTCCAGTCCTTGATGCCAAAAGGTTGGGGACCACTACTTTAGAGTAATGCCACCATAGCACCAAAATTCACATTATACAAATAAGAAAATGAAGATCTGAGGAAAAAATAGCTAGTTTACGAGGATATAGCTAGGAGATAGTATATCTGGAATCTGAACATATGACTATTCAATTCTACTTTTTCATATATCTTTTTGGGTTTTTCTCATGCACTAACTTATTATTAATCTTAAGTATAAAAATAATTAAAATACAGTGTATTACATGCTAATAGAGATGCAAAAAAACTATTATAGAAGCCCTCATAATTGAATGTCTAACTGTATCTGAGGTAATAGATAAGGTAACAAATATATATGGTTAAAAGTCTGTCATACTCACAATAAATGTATCTTCCACTTTGGCAATTCCTTTTCCAAATATGGTCCCTAGTTGATCTCCAACTCCAGCCAACAGAAAACCGAAGAGGGGAATTCCCAGTAAGGCATAGATGATACAGAATATTTTCCCGCCTTCTGTGCGTGGTGAGATGTTTCCAAATCCTAAAAAAGAAAAAAAAAACTGTTGTTTATAAAGGAATAATACTTTTAAAAATATGACCTCAAAATTGATTCAGAAATTTCCAAATATTATAAGATATCATATCAATCTTTTTATATAGTGAAATAATTGATTTAAACCAGTTAAGAATCCCTTTACATTATATAACCTTTTAATATACTATAATATAAAATATTCTTATAAGCAAATATTTCAATACTATACAAAGTATAGCGAATGTTCCAACTAAACTTTGGTGAGATGATGAAAACTGAGGCAGTAACCCATTCAATAAAGCCAATACGGTCATTAAATTCGCTTCTCTCTGTTATTGATAATGCTATTGATTATAAAACTTTCATTGCCATTTAAAATACGTTGAAAAGAATATAATGACTTAATTATGAGTAGTAAACAAACATGCTTATTTAAAGACTACAGCTTAGTAGCAACTTCCAAATCTTTTTACTCAAGTATATACCAAAAATAAAAACTAAAAACTTAAAATTATGAAACATTTTTAAAGTTATGAAGATTCTGAAGGCTTTCCAGCTTTGTGGGAGGAGTTATCAATTTAGTATGATGCAAGCAGATCAGCTTCATTTACTTTACGGGGTGTCCCCAAAGTCCCCAGACATAGGAAGAGAGATATCTTGAAACAGGTTCACCATGAGTGGGGGAGAAGACTGTTTGGGCGCAGAAAACGGTCTCTAAGACATAGAAAATATTTTGCAAAATTTTATAATGAATATTTTGTAAATAATGGTACTATTTTCACTTTCCCATGTATGGTGACTTTGGGCACACCCTGTAAAACACCAGAATAATTATCTACAAACATGTTCGGGTTAAAGAAAACATACTTTCTTGATGTATGTAGAGGGACTAATTTAATAGATAAACCTTTTACCATCCTTCACATTAAATTAACTTGGAATATTAGTTTTAATTTTTTCTTTCTCAAAAAGGTAGATAAATATTTTGGGCTTGGCTTTTTCTTGTTACTTTCTAGTTTAATGCCTATTATAGTCAAAGACTATGGGCTGTATTTTTTTTTCCATTTTTCTGTTTTTGAATCTTCTGAGATTTTCTTTGTGGTTTTATTACGGCCAACTGTTATATTTGTTTCATTGTTATTTGATAGAATACAAAAGTTCTATTTTTTGAATACGAAAAGAGAAAAATACATGTATACACACACCCCTATACACACATATATATGTACAATATATACGGTGTCTGGGGGGCTAACATTTGGACAATTTAACCCATATATTATGTTCTCTATAATATTTCCATTGTTCTATTTTTCCTGCCCAGACAACTAGTCAGTTTTTGTTCAGTGCTGGTCAATTCATCTATTGAAGGTTTTTGTTTTTAAATTGTACAATTTTCAAAAACTTTGATGTTTTTCCATGAGCCCATTCTTATGAGTAAAACAATAATTATATGAACTTATATTTTCCAGTGTTGTAGTGTGTATCAAGTCCTTGAAAGAGGCCCTACAGTTCCTTTATCTAGGTCAATTTCTTTAAGTGGTTGAGAATTCCTGGTCATATTTTCATACTTAGAAGCACAATACAATACTAGATTGGTTAGTATTTGTGACTGAAATTTATTTGCTAGCCTCAGTGAGAATTATTTCAAAATAAAAGATTAAAAAAAAGGAAAAGAAAAAGAAAATAGATTTCAGAGCAATATGTGCAAAGGGTCCGTCTGGTGATCCTTTGAAAAAGGCCCAACAGGTTTGTATCAAGGTGATTCGAAAAATAAGAAGCCCATCCAACGTTAAAAGTCAGGAAATGTTTACCCCGACCTCTGTGGGCCAGTGTGCTACTACTGTGTACCATCCAAGAATGGAACTCAGAAACCTCAAACCCACCTCTACTTTCATGTCAATAAGTTGAGTACCCAGCAGTCGAAGAATGTGCCAAGTCAGCAGGGGACATGAACTGTTTTCACCTGGGTTCTCTGATTGACTCAGAGACTCTGGCTAAGATCCAACACTGTCCTTTATTGCCTTCTCCAGGTTAGTAACTATGTGGCCCGTGTTAAGACAGTCACCTGAGTTATCCTATTCTCTCTCTTTCTCTCTGACAAATGTCTTTAGAGTCATATTCATAAGAGGTCATCTACCTCCAAAAAGAATCAGAGGGAAAAAATAAAAGATACAAATTTAACGTTTTTAAAAGTCTGACTGTGGCATCACTATATATTACTGTTGAATAATAAAAGCCTGTCTGTCAAGAGGACTTAATTTGATCTACTCCAACTAAGTTAAAAGGGCATAAGAAGTGAGAGCTCTGAGTTTTCATCAATCGGTGACTCAGATCTAGCCTGGAGGCCACTATGGAACTTCTTCAGAAAAGCAGCCAGAGGATTTCCCCAGGAAGCCTTTTACATCAGCAATGAAATGGCCCAACATTCAAAGAGAATTCCAGATGTTAGAAAAGCCAGTCTACCTTTTACTGACTACAAAATGGAGAAAAGTCCCTTGTGGCGTATCTGCACCTCATTTTAATCATCTCCATGACACAGTTAACAGAAGAAAGCCTAAGGGGCAGGAAGGAGGGATCCTGAAAGACACCTTCTCTGAATGTTCTCTGCTTTACCATCCACGTATTTTTCTCACCGCCATTATGCCAAGCTCTAAGGGTGAGTCTGGGCCTCAGGAACTCTAGGCATGATATCAGAGAACTGCAAGCCCTCCACCCACCAGTTTTTTAAGATCACTACTACTCCTTAGTGTGACTACTCCCTAGTGCACACAAAAAAGTGACCTACACTTTGGGAGACCAAAGCAAGAGAATCACTTGAACCCAGAAGTTTGAAACCAGCCCGAGCATTACAGCAAGAGGCCACCTCTACAAAAACCACAAAGGTTAGCCAGGCATGGTGGCACATACTGTAAGTCTCAGCTATTGGGGAGGCCGAGGTGGGAGGCCTGCTTGAGCCCAGGTGTTCGAGGTTACTGTGAGCTAAGCTGACGCAACTCTACTCCAACAGAGGCAACAGAGCAATTGAGACCTGTTCTATTTTAAAAGGGGGGTGGCTTGGAAACCTCATAGTTCTCTGACATAAAGGGCATTCCTAGAGTTCCCCAAACACTGTCCTGAGTGACAGACTCTAGTGGCTGTTTAAGGGAGACTTCCTAATGCTTTCCTTTCTTTTTTTTTTTTGAGACAGAGCCTCAAGCTGTCACCCTGGATAGAGTGCTGTGGCATCACAGCTCACAGCAACCTCCAATTCCTGGGCTCGAGTGAGTGTCCTGCCTCCGCCTCCCAAGTAGCTGGGACTACAGGCACCCGCCACAACGCCCAGCCATTTTTTGGTTGCAGCCGTCATTGTTGTTTGGCGGGCCCAGGCTGGATTCGAACCCACCAGCTCAGGTGTACGTGGCTGGCGCCTTAGCCTGTTGAGCCACAGGCGCCAAACCCCTAATGCTTTTCTTTTCTCTCTTCCTTATGTAATATAAAAGCAGACTTCCCTGCACAGATTTACCAGTTCTAACCAATGAAAGACCCTGAATACAGACATTGGTTAAACAACTTAGTATTATTAGCTTTTTGACTGCCAACAAGGCATCTCTGGGTTCAGATAAGAGTTTGGTGCTAACAAGACCTGTAGGCGTTGTTCACTGTCAAATAAAAACTTGACAACACCTGTTAATGTCATGTTACTTGATTTGAGTCTTGTAAGTATCACACCCTTTGTTCTCAATATTTTTCACAGTTGCACAAAATTTATACCAATAGCAGAAACTGAATCTAACTGGGGTGAATTATTTTGAGTAGCAAGAAACGAAAGAACGAATGTCCAGGAGCACATGGAGATTGCTGCATGGCTCAGTCAGCATATTTCATTTCTGTGTCATCTGTAGTCAATGGGTTAATGGATTTATGAGCTTCAGATGAAAGATATTCATTGAATAAAAACAGAGACTAAGTTTCTAAAATATTGGTTTTTATGATTGTTTGGACAACTGATCCTTTCCTTCACCAATCAATAGCATCTTCATTGCCTTAAGGTGAAATCATATTGTTACAGGAAAAGAAGAAAGAGTATTAAATTTTAACTGATAAAAGAGGTATTTATATTCAAAAATCTTTCCCTTGAGAAAAGCCAACCTTTCAATTTACCCCTTAGCAATAATTTTCTATATATGCCACTCCTATCTCAATAGTCCCACATACATAGGCATTTTTGGATCAGAATTTGATAATACTACAAATAAATAAAATCCCCTTCAAGAACTGTGCACACTTGTGATGATATAGTTACTACAGAACCTTGATAGTTGACCACCTCCCTACCTTGACAGTCTCAAGCTGACATACTTTTCACAGACCGGACAGGCACCACGTGTACATATCAGAAGTCTAGGCCTAGTTCCTCATGTTGACCACCTCTGTATGTTGACCAGTTTGTTACAGTCCCTTGGGTGGTCAACATACAGAGCTTCTACGGTATTTGCAACAATATATTGAATGTTTATCTTTCCCAATTGAAAGGAATTTTATAAACATGGAGACTGATTTATTACTTAATTTTATAGATATATATTTTGTAATTATAATTCAAGAAATTTGCATGAATACTGGCTTATTAATTAGTGCACAACTTAAAATCAATAAATCTTTTTGACTGATTAACACATAAATGCAAACACCTCAAAATACTTGAGGAATGAGATAAAGAGAAAGAAAAGCATACAGATAAATACCTTTCTCTGTGGGAACTCATAAAATAATTAAATCTCTCAAAGAATAATTAAAAAATGTACTATCTTTAAAATCAAAATGAGAAAAATTTATAAATTACTGAAATAATTTTAAAATTCTTTTGGAATAAAATGAATAATAATAGTCAATAAATATTTAAAAGGAAGACTAATGGAAGATAAAGGTTACTTCCAAATTAAAAGGATGTTATCTATAGTTTTAATAATTAAAACTACGTAGCAAAGTAATGAATGAAACAATAGAAAGTACAGAAAAGAAATCTAAATTGTAGATGAATTTAGTATTTGATAAATATGATATTTCAAGTCAATTTAAAAAGTTGATTATTCATTAAATAGTGATAAGGTAAGTAATAAGATACATGGAAACAAATCATGTCCTTATTCTCTGATTATACACTAAATGTTACATAGTATCAGATGCATTTAAACATCAAATACTTTAAAAATAGGACCATTAAAATACTATGAAGAAAAGATAAGAAAATAACTCTTTAAGCATAACCACTAGGGATGAACCATAAAGAAAACGAAGGATAAATATGACTATACAAAAATAGAATGATACCGTATCAAGAGAAAAGTATAAACACTAGGCAAAAGCTGAACATTTTTTGCCAAGAGGCAGTGAAGAAACACCCAGACTCCTCTTGGACAAACAGTTAAGCTTTCGTTTCATTTCTGGGGCTGAAGGTGGCCCAAATCCACCGTATTTGCTCTTGTGATTTGAGACAATCTCCCAGTTAAGACTTTCACCACAGTTATTAAAACCATGGATCATTATTTAAGAATATACCTACTTACTGAAAAATTCCAAATACCCATAAGGATAAAACCATCACCCTCAAATACATTACATTATTGGCTGTGTGTGTTTGAGATATTTAATGAAAACTTATCAAATAGCTGATTTTCACAAGCAAGTTCACTTCCATTGAAAGATAGCCTATCTACCCTCTATGTGAGACTTACTGAAATTTAGTAACAGAATAAAAGTGTTTATACTTGCTGGCTACAGTTTATATACTGTGGATATAAGAGCTCTACTTCTGATTGATAGGAAGTTCATTAAAATGTTCAATCTCTTAGCCAGTTTCCAATGTGAGGATCGCAGTTTATGATCACAATTATTGACTACAGTAAGGATACAATCAAAAATAAATTGAAATTGCATTGCTACAGGCCCTTCTAGAATTAAACACATTTTTAAAAAACATCTAAGTGAGTCTGACTAAAAATTCAGGAGACAGGAGTTACTACTGCACTCTCAAGGAGTAAAACTTTAGATAAGGAAAAAACTACGTAGTATTATGAGCACTTCTGCTTCGTAAAGTGCTAAGCAATACACAGGAAAGAAGAAATCTAGTATCACCACAGCAATCGATACGGTTTAATTCTATTCAATAAAAAATGTTCCATGAATTCCACTTGCCAATCACCAGGCTAGCTAGATGCTGAGCATAGAAAGATGAAGTAAACACTGATCTCCAAATTTCCCAATCAGCTAAATATGCCATCTGCTGACTTTTCCTTAAAACCTTAACGCAGGTGCATGAATGCACAAAGGCTGGCTACATGGAGCCCGAGGAAGACAGCCATGTGTATGAGAAACATTGCCATTAAGACACTGCAATGACACAGCTGAGACACCAAGTTCACTTGATCTCTGAGACTCAAGAGCAAGCCAGACAGAAAGTAGAGAGGAAAACGTGTTTGCGTTCTCCACCATCAGTCGTGGTGCTTGAGTCCTGCATTTTTTGGTAATGCCACATGTCCCATCTCCTCCACCTCTATCATCATTTACCACTAAGTTGGTAATGATGTGTCTATGCAGAGGCCAAAACTGCTCTCAGTATGCAGCATCTGAGCCCTGACAGCAGAACACACACAAGAAGAATCTTGAAATAACTCCATACTAAGGCAAAAATTGTTAATGTCCTGTAGCAGGAAATCCTGCGAGGCCCCAAGAATCAACGAGGAGTGAAGAGGGAAAGAGAGAAGAGAGCAGAAGCCTGGAAAAAAGAAAATCCATGAATAAATCCAATGCTAAGAAAGATAATTACATACAGTCAAAACTTAGAGGAGGAATTAACTGCACCCAAAAATGATTTCATGAGACAGTCTGAACTAAATGAATAAAAGACAAGTGGCGGGAGATGTTCAATAAGTAAATTATACATTGATTGGCTGAAGTGCCTAAGCTCTTCTCTCCTATACTGCAATATTCCTGTGCCCCCAGAAATAACTGATTCACAAAAGTCACACAAAATCTCAACGGTAATAAAAAGTTCTAAGAAGAAATAGGTTAATATATATCTACTTTGTGGATAAAAAGGATAAACATGTTATAAAATAAATGACATAATAGACTTGAAGAAATGAAGAGATATGGAGGTATCAATTTTCATCAAGTTTATGTATAAATAGAAACCAAATGGGGAGTGTGCAATATTTCCTCTCTAGATACATACATATTTGAAATATTATATAAGAGTAAAAAGGAGAAAAGAATGTCTATACATATGTTACATTTATAGCTCGAGAAGACATGGTCTAATATTCTCTACCAATTCTTATAGTTCTTGAAAAGCTAGACATATAAAATTATTATCCTACCATGCCACAGAATACCTACAATATCTAATGTTGAAGGACAATTGGGTGGGTTCCCTTAAAGTCAGGGGTGAAAACGATAGCCACTTTAAAACGATTGTTCAGTATTGTTCTGAAAGTTCTAGCAGGTGCAATGGCAGTAAAAAAATAAAAAGAATAATTATTATAAAACGAAGACAAATATATTAGTTGTGGGTGGAATTAATTATCTACTAAATACAAGATAATGTTAAAAATTGTACAATACAGAGAAGCTCAGCAAAATAGCTGAATACATGAAAAAAATGCAGAGGCCAATATCACAATATTTTAGCATCATCTCGAATGTGCTAAGTGAAATGGAAAAATACTTATTCATAATAATAATAATGGAAACATAAAATACCTAGAAATAATCTTTTCAGGACATAGGTAGAAGCTTCAGAGAACAGTGTGGGCTAATATAGAATGCGATGGAATGAAACAGAAAAGAGCAGAATAAGACCATTAAAATCACATACTAATTTTACAATGTATCATTAAAAGAAATGATACAAATAAGAAATTGGGAAGTGAACAATTATTCAATTCATAGTGCTAAAGAAACTGGTTACCATTTTAGAGAAGAATAATTTCACCCCATATAAAAATAAGTATCAGGCAGAATGTAAATAAAACAAATAAGATACAAATAAGTGAACCAAACCAACTACTTCCCGTTGATTCCCTCTGATTATTTCTCTTCCCTTGCCTCAAAGCACATCCTCCTACGTCCACGCTCTTCACCCAGCTTACTCGTTACATGAATTAGCTATCGACTCTCCACGAAGTCATCCCTGAACCCTCACTACACGCTCCCAGGACTGGGTTGGATCCTCCTTCTGTATACAGGTTTTGTCTCATTAGATTGATTCATTAGATCATAATCACTAACTCTGCAAGGGCAGGGACATGACCTGGTGTGTTTCCATTAGAAATCTGAATGCTACACGCTTCCTGCAGCTGCCTCTCTACAGTATATGCTTCACTGCAGCCCTCTCCTCATTCTTCTCTGGAAGTTCCTCATCCTCAGTATTGACGTTTGGAAAAGTACCTAATGAAGTTTCAGAGCTCAGACCCCAAATGTACTCCCACACCTGTTCAGTGTGGCATTCACCAGGATGGTCAGGTTCAGGAAAATGTGCCACGTGAAGCTGTCTCCCCAACCTTCTTACCATCTTACAAAATCTCTTCTGCACATAGGATTTCTTTGCATTTCCTCTTTATTGACTTAACTTCTGGTTAATGCTTTTCCTTTAAAAATAATCGAACTAGCTTATTTCATCTTCCTTCATACAGTAATTCAACTTTTGGAATTCTTTCTTAGTGACCTTTTTTCTTTACTATCTCATGGATGATGCTACAAACATTTCCTTCATATTGTATTTTTTCATAGACCATCCCTTTTCTAGCACCCAAATTGACAGGTGTCCCTGAGATATCCCAGACATGTACACTCTGGACAATTCCCTAACCCTTACTCCTTCTCAGCACTCATGAATTCACCACCATTTTGTTATGTTTAAATAATAAAAATTGTAACCACCATGCCTGAGCTCTCAAATCGCCCTCATTCCCAGACCACAAAAGTCTTTGTAGGCAACCAGGTGGACCCTCTTCCTACCAAGACCTCCATTCTCCTTTCCCAAGTTTTAACAGTTCCATTGCTACTACCTGAAAACATCTAAACAGCCTGACTGTGGTCTTTTCTCACCCAAATCCATCTCTTAATAGCTCAGTCTTCCCAATGCCCAGCTTCAGTGTTGATATTTTGTATTTTTCAACATTTGAAGTGTTCCAAAATCTTTAAGGACAAATCGCCAGCACGTATGTGCCAATATTCCCTGGTGTGCAATTGCTCTGCCTTCTAGTAGCACCAGAGGCATCATTACTCACTGAAAAAAACAAGCTGAACTTTTCTGACTCTTCACTTTCTTTTTTGTTATTTGCTCCTTTTAGCTGGCACAAGAGTGGCCCTTCAGTTATGTGGAAATCCTGTGTCCCTTCTACCCACCACACATCACTTCCAACACAGCCGTTCCTTATCCTGTCAACCAGCTGTGACCCTGCCTTCTTTTTAACGTACATAATACTTTCTGTTGCTTTCAGAGGAACCATGAACTACTCTAACGTGAACTCTTGCCGTGTCATTACAGGCTTGTATTGTATACAGTATTTCCCTCTTCTTCATCATGCCTGTTAGAAGAAGAGATTCTTTTGTAATCTTTTTTCGATCCTTTAAATATCTAGTATGGGGATTTGTTCAAAGCAGATAGTCAAGACAAAATGTTAAATTGAAAATAAGTACCTATAGCAGTGATTTTCAACAAGTGTGTCACGAAAATCTTTTAAAATCATTAATTAAATTGTTTTTGAAAGAAGTTCAAAGCACAGTAATATATTCTTTTTTTTTACTCTCTTTTTGGTCAACATGATTTAAATGTGCCGTGGAAGCCCAACTATAGGTTCAAGTGTGTAGTGAGATAAAAAGGCTAAAAAACATTGACCTATAAGTTTTTATTAATGTACATTTTAATTAAATACACATGTTGATGTCTAGATAGTTCTATTCTAATGATTTTTATTGTTCTACATTTTTGCCGGGACTGACAAGAAAAAGCAAAATTCTTGATATATACTAATTGTAAAAATAAAAACCTGCAAGAATAATAACTTAAACATTATTTTAAAACAAAGCAATTTAAATTATTTTAAATATGGGAAAACAAGATTAATAATGTAGGACATGAGAGTAAAAATTTGGAAGTGGGGTGAGAAAAAAGAACAACGTACATTCCGGATGTGCTTAACTAGCTATCTAAGAAGAGCGAGCCTTTCAGAATGACAGTCACATCGTGGCTTTTTAAAAAAACAAGTCAAAGTCATCATTACACCACATGAGAAAAGAACACTGAAGAAAAGAATATGATTCCAGAACAGGACACGTTTCTATTTAAGAAACAATGTCTCAGTGAAACAAGGTATTCATTTCAGAACTTTCATACTTCACACATTGTCTGGTTTTATCACTGGTTTTAAAGCAAGGATGTATGTCTGAATCATGTATGAACCTTAAAATACCCAACTCAGCACAATTCAATGATTGTCTTCTACTAGGAAAGAAGAGGGAATGTACACATGTATTTTCAAATACTTATTGAAGTGATTCTGATCCGCAACACTATCACAGATGCAGAGTTTGTGAGTCCAAAATATATGGGACTCTTTAGGGAAAAAAAATACAAATTAGAAAGCAGGCCCATGCAAGCGAGGATTCCTGAACTCAACCTCTAGGCTCAAAGTAAATCTGCTTCTGCCTCTTTGTACATACACATTATAGTTTTCTCTTTTGGAATACTATGGTATTACTATATTTTCATTAGCAGGAATAAAATAATCATAAGATAATCTTCATTACCAATAAGAAAGATAATGGTAAACATCAGATTTATTGAACACTCACTGTCTCTCTGCTTGCCATATATACTGCTAATCCCTTCATACATATACACGCAATTTAACTTTCACGACAACCCTCTGAGGTTTAACTAATAATCCCCACTCTTTGAATGTAGAAACTGATGTTTACTGAAGTAATGTCTTAGAGCAAGTATTTAGGATTAAAGAATATAGACAATGTTCCTCAAACCTCAGTTTTTCTCAGTTAGATAACCATGAGTATTGGGACATGCCATTTTGCAAATAGGTGCTGTTTTACACAGTCAGGCTAAGAAAGAATGCATAGGTGCATCAAAACAAATGTATCGATTAAAGTAACTAAATAAAAGGGTTCTTTTAACACATTGTATCAACTTTCACATCATCAAATTTCCTCTTGGCCCAGAATCCATGAGCTTGCAGTTCAAACAGTATTTCACAAGATGGCTCCCTTGCTATTTTTAGTTTCTACTTACATAATAAAATCCTATATTACAGTTGTAAATTTGAAGTTACATGTTACTTTTTGAATGAGCTCCTAACAAACATTCTGTGCTAACAAGATACATTCAGATATCTTACAAATGCCACTCAAAAGAGTTGAGGGGAAATTCTCTTGCAAAGGAATTTTGCAAAGAACAATAATAATCTACCTGCATATTATTTCCAGACTTCCCTGTTTCCTTAATACTCAAGGACTGCATGGTGCTCTCAAAGCCCGTCTGTCCCTCTCTCTCTCTCAAAGACAGAGTCTCATTATGTCACCTTGGGTAGAGTGCTGTGACATCACAGCTCACAGCAACCTCAAACTCTAGGGCTTAAGCGATTCTCTTGTCTCAAGTCTCCCAAGTAGCTGGGACTACAGGTGCCTGCCACAATGCTCAGCTATTTTTGTTGTTGTTGTTGCAGTTGTTATTATTGTTTAGCTGGCCTGGGCCGGGTTTGAACCTGCCAGCCCCAGTGTATGTGGCTTGTGCCCTACCCACGGAGCTACGGGCGCCTCCCTCAAAGCCCTTCACAGTGCCTGCATGCATTTCACAGTGATGGCATTGAACAGTGCTGCATTTGATTCTAAGAGTTTGAGATATGCATTTTTGATAAAAACAGGACCACTAAATGCTGGCCAACTACTTTAACCAGAATTCAAACCAATCGGCAGAGATCTATTGGAGGCATAATAAAATTATGTCTTTACAAGAGGCTGTAAATTCAGGTTTTATTTGGATGCCTGAAGATCTGGTTCTCCTCTTATCCTAAGATGAGTGGAAAAATAATCCTACAGCATTAAAGAAATGGAGAAAAATTTCTTAGGGAAAAAAAATTGAGTAACTTAATTTTCTCATGTATTGAAATGGATTATAAATCAGAAATCTGAATTTCTATCAGAATACATTTTCTGGAAATCATACTTTAAATAATGCTGTTAAAATACTTTTTTCTATAAAAACTACAATACGATGTAATGTTACATTTCTGACAAGACTTGGCATCAAACAATAAGCCATAAAACAATCAATAAAATAAAACTACATTATCTGTAAGAGGTAAAATGAAAAGCTATATAACTTCTGTAATTGAATTACCCTTAAAAAGTAAGATACTAGACATAATAAATGTAAAACTTAATTTCTTTCTTCATTTGAAAAAAGGTGGATCTTGATCTTGGAGGATGTAAATAATCTGAATTGCTAAGAAAGTTATGCTATCTTTGACTTACAATAATTTTCCTCAATTGCAAATAGACTCACTCAAGTTAATTGTCAAGAATACTGAGGCAAGGTAGCATAGCAGTTAAAACTTCAGCATCTAGAGCCTAAACACTTTGTTTTGAATCCTATCTCTGTTACTCTGTTTACCGAGAAAATTATTAAATTTATCCATGCCTCCTTTTCCCTATGTGTATAAAAAGTAATGAGGATAATGTAATATGGTCCACACGCAGGAGACAGCATACAGCATGGCACATGGGTGGTCAGTGGAGTCAGCACACAGCATGGCACATGGCAGTCAGTGGAGTTAGCACACAGCATGGCACATGGGTGGTCAGTGGAGTCAGCACAGGGTATGGCACACGGGCAGTCAGTGGAGTTAGCACACAGCATGGCACATGGCAGTCAGTGGAGTTAGCACACAGCATGGCACATGGCAGTCAGTGGAGTTAGCACAAGGCATGGCACACAGGCAGTCATTGGAGTTAGCACACAGCATGACACACGGGCAGTCAATGGAGTTAGCACACAGCATGGCACATGGCAGTCAGTGGAGTTAGCACAGGGCATGGCACATGGCAGTCAGTGGAGTTAGCACACAGCATGGCACATGGGCAGTCAGTTGAGTTAGCACAGGGCATGGCACACGGGGCAGTCAGTGGAGTTAGCACAGGGCATGGAACATGGCAGTCAGTGGAGTTAGCACACAGCATGGCACATGGGCAGTCAGTGGAGTTAGCACGGGGCATGGCACACGGGCAGTCAGTGGAGTTAGCACAGGGCATGGCACATGGGCAGTCAGTGTCCATCAGGCAGCTTCAGTCATTGCTGGCTCAGGTTCTACTACCGAAGCTCAGAATAAGTTGAAAAAAAAAAAGTTATGATGGCGATGCTAATTAGGATAATGCCTTTCCCCATGAAATATATTTAAAGTAGAGGGGGTAAGGCAAGATTCTCTTTTCACATTCTTTGCTTTGCAGATTGGGAAATAGTACAAAACAGCTATTTGGGGTCCAACCCAATAATCTGTAAAATAGAGTGCTCTGAATTACTGCATCTCACCTTTCGTCCCCCAGCCAATGAGGTATTAGCAGCTATCAGAATATTTCACCCTTCATTAGCAAGTAATAAACATAATAATTGTATGACAAACAAATCCTGTTATTTCTGAAGAGTTACTTTGACATCTCTCCTAGGATTGCTAGATAGTATCTTTAAGATGATCTAATATTTTTCTATATTCACAATATAAAGCACTATGGACTAAGGGGGAAACAAACAGGCACCTGAATTTTTTAAACAAAACTGTAAAATGTAAGAGTTGACATGGCCAATAAAATTCTAAGCCCATCACTACACAAATATGGAAAACCAAAGCTAAGAAGACAGAAGTAATGATGGTAATTAGGAAGCATAGATTAAACAGATAAAACCCAGAAGTTTTCAAGTACTAACTGCCCATGTGTAATAAAATTTTACTTGAACTGTAACTATTCCCGCCTTGACTATTATCTTAGGAACAGCAATTCAAAACTCATCAACCACTGTCAGTCCAGACAGGAAAAGAGAAAAAGTGACAGCCAACTCACCTGGGAGAGGCATAACTATCCAGATACTGAATGTGAGTAATGACAGCTAAAGTTGGGTCATTTAGATGAAAGATACATCACTAAAACCATTAAGGGTCATTATTTAAAGTCAATTCACATGCAGTATTCACTAGTATCTTTAAGATTCATGTCTAGTATAGGATTAGACTCCAATGTATGATTAGATTTTGGCAAAATAAAAAATCTTCAAAATAATTTATCTTATTTTTTAAAACATACACTATAGAAAAAATTAAGAATGTAAGTAGTACATTCACATATTTTTTAAATTTCAGATTAAATAACAATTTTTTTTTATTGTTGGAGATTTATGGAAGGTACAAAGACTTAGGTTACACTGGTTGCATTTGTTAAATAAAGTCCCTCTTATAATTGTGTCCCACCCCCAAGAGGTGCACTATATACTGTGACCCCCATTCCCTTCCCTCCTCCCCTCTCCCCACTTGCTCATCTGCTGCTTTCATACTAGAATAGAGTACATTGGATTCTTGCTTCTCCATTCTTGTGATGCTTTACTAAGAAGAATGTGTTCCACTTGTATCCAGGTTAATACAAAAGATGTAAAGCCTCCATTTTTCTTAATGGCTGAATAGTATTCCGTGGTGTACATATACCACAGCTTGTTAATCCATTCCTGGGTTGGTGGGTATTTAGGCTGTTTCCACATTCGGCGATTGTAAATTGAGCTGCAATAAACAGTCTAGTGCAAATGTCATGATAAAAGGATATTTTTTTCTTCTAGGTAGATGTCTGGTAATGGGATTGCAGGATCAAACGGGAGGTCTAATTCGAGTTCTTTCACTACTCTCCATACTTCCTTCCAAAAAGGTTGTATTAGTTTGCCATCCCACCAGCAGTGTAAAAGTGTTCCATTCTCTCCACAACCACGCCAGCATCTGCAGCTTTGAGACTTGAGACTTCGTGATATGGGTCATTCTCACTGGGGTTGGGTGTTATCTCAGGATAGTTT
>CAUYRH010062700.1:0-119200 GCA_963574655.1 Perodicticus potto | reverse complement strand
TACTAATTAATGAGTGTATTAATAATTAATAATATCTTACCTTTATTAACTTTACCTCTTCCATGTTTACATGGATGGAGCTGGAACATATTCTTCTTAGCAAAGTATCTCAGGAATGGAAGAAAAAGTATCCAATGTACTCAGCTCTACTATGAAACTAATCTATAGCTTTCATATGAAGGCTATAACCCAATTATAGCATAAGAATATGGGGAAAGGGGCAAGGGAGGGGAGGGGAAGGGGAAGGCTGGGTAGAGGGAGGGTAATTGGTGGGATCACATCTACGGTGCATCTTAGAAGGGTACAGATGAAACTTACTAAATGCAGAATACAAATGTCTTCATACAATAACTAGGAAAGTACCATGAAGGCTATGTAAAACAGTTTGATGAAAATATTTCAGATTGTATATGAAGCCAGCACATTGTGCCCCACGATTGCACTAATGTACACAGCTATGATTTAATGAAAAAAAAGAATTATTAATAATACCTTACCTTTATTAAACTTTCCTCTTAGATCGACCACTTTCTACTGTTTTATTCATACACAGTTATTAATAAATAAGCCCAGTTATATGCATCAATGCCCATTAAATGAGAAAGCTGAGATCTGGGGGTTTTTACTCCATTTGTTTTTTTTTCCTTGTTTCCCCCTCTATCAACAATCTACTCACTGCTAGTCAATTTTCTTCTTCTTTTTTTTTTTTTTTGCTGTTTTGGCCGGGGCTGGATTTGAACCTACCACTTCCGGCATATGGGGCCAGTGCCCTACTCTTTTGAGCCGCAGGCTCTGCCCTTTTTTTCGGGGGGGGGCTAATTAACCCCTTGTCTTTCTCTGGTTCAATTCCTTAGGTGAAACATATTAGCAGTGTCTTCTTTTAGGGAACTGAAGATTTTGAGAAATAAAACCGAAGCAGAAGCTGTGAGCTGGCTGTGGCCTCCTCTGTTGGAGAGAATGCTCCACATACCCTCAGTCAAACTCTCCAGGCTCTGCAGAAGTCTCTGCTTCCCATCTGCCTCCTGAACAAACAAACAGCCACAGGGGCTGTAGTAGCTCACAACTTCAGTTTTGCATGGGAGTGACTCACATCGCAAAGATTGTGAGTCATTCTGTGCTCCAGGGGAGTTTACACTCAGACAAAGCACAGTCTTCTCCTTCCTTGGCCCTCCTTCCCGAGAGCTTTGCGGACTTCGAACTACATTATTATGTGATCCTATAGAACAGAAGAAGAGAGTGACAAAGTGTATGTGTGCAAATTGGAGTATTCATGGACACACCAAACAAATTGTAGGCATAATACATTTGACATTTTTTAATACAGGAGAAAAAAAAAGATGTGTGCTACTTTTAAATAAAGAATATTCAGTATAGAAAGCAATTGAAAGAATTCTAACATGACGTATCATCTCCTCTAAATAAACTTTCTCAAAAGGAATTGGCAGTTTGGTGGGGAGGCCTTTTTTCCACTCTTATGAATAGGGGTTAAAATTGATATGCATTTCAAATTTTTTTTTTGTAAATTACTGAACATACATCATGTAGTCAGATCCGTCCTTATGAAATGCCATCCTTTGCTGACATCCTAGAAGCAGGTTCCTGAGACTCCCTGCAGTGAGAGCTTGCGTCTAAACGTCAGATGTAGGACAGGGATAAAGGACAACTTTGATCACAACTCTGGGTCAAAATTATTACCTTTGGGGTCTTCTTTTATAATGATCTCTTTTCAGAGAGCTTGTGGCCTATATATTTGATCAAAATCAAGCATATTATTTTTCATAAGAAAAAGAAACAGCTTTATAATCTAAAAATGTTAGAGTATAGTCAATACATATTATTAGAAGCAAATATATTCTTTTTATAAAAAGACAATGCAAAATCCCTTCTAGACATTATTTTTGTAAGAATCTGCCAAGGAGAGAGAAAGTGAGAGAGAGAGAGAGAAGAGAGATGGGCATAGGGAGTGTTTCTGAGAAGCCAAACCAAAGAGAAAAATCTTAGGAGAGATAAACATTATGTCATGTTTCTGAAACTTCCTGATTATACTGAAAGTAGACCATCTGTCTCCAATGATGGAGCTCACTGGATGAGACCTTGAGGAATGCAACTCTTTGTAAAATTTCTGAAACACTGAATTTGTTCCCCAGTAGTCCAACTTTGGAGCAAATCTGTTACCCAGATGTAAATTTAGAAGCATCGGAGTTCTTGGCTCCCTGAAGGAAGAATTCCAATTTAGAAGAGGCATTATAGGCTCTAACAAGAGAAGAATGGCTCAAAACTTAAATTACCCCAAACAAAGCAGAATGGAACAGAAGGGAAGTAAGTGGAGAATTCGGCAATAGGAGAAGGTGAATTTGAGCTACTCTTACCACTGGGAGGAAAATACTGTTACTACAAACAAAAATGAAAGCCACAAACATGATCCAAATCCTAAATATGTGGTCTGGTTTTAAAGAACAATTCACTTTCCACCAAGCATTTTCTGAAGCATCACTTAGTACACGGACAAATTCAAACTTGACATGACATTCACAAAGGGATGTGTGTCTGTGCGTGCGTGTGCACACGTGTGAATGTGCCTGTATATCACCAGTCCTCTACAAAGGGGCAGATAGCACTAGGGAAAAAGAAGTTACACAAAGAGAACCACAGTATAAATCACGATAAAATCTCTGGTGAGGTAAAAACAGGATAAGAGAGTCACACCAGAATTCAACAAGAAAAGCTTGAAGAAAAGACCAGCAAATGGAGTGGGCTTGGAAAGGTTAAGCGAGAGTGATGCTGAATGACTCACGCTGTATAACAGGTCCAGCTTCTTTGTAAGGAAGAAAATGGCCTCAGGGGAAAGCCGGAGAGGTGCTGAATATGGCTTTGGCATGGGTGGAACAGTGTCTCAAAGCCAACCAGTAGAGGCGTCTGGTTGTGGGTGTTCTGAGTCTCAAGTCAGGACCCTCTGTGCACTTCCAAAGCTGGACTGTGTCTCCCGGGAGTTTCTTTCGACTCCACTTACAGCAACCCTCCAAGTGCTCTTGGACATTAAGTTTGGGCATCTGAAGGCCTCACCAGAGTGACACATTCACAATACACCTAATAGCCATTGTACTTAGGGCAATTACCCCATAAATAGGTCTCATAAATCACTACATTGCATTTATATTGCCAAACTAAGGTTGTAATTTTCCATTTCATTAGCAGTATTATGGTTACCATGGTATATACTATGACAAACCCTGTGCCCATCACCTAGAATTCAAAAATGTTAACATTTTGCCACAAATACTTTATTTTTTGATGTACTACACATATTTAAATTTCAGACATCATAACATTTTACTACTGAAGACTTCAGAAACATCTCCAAAAATTATCATTTTTCTATGTAATCACAATACCCTTCCTGCATGTAAAAAATTAATAAGGCTTGCATATCCTATAATCCCTGTTCCATATTCAAAATTTCCCAATTGTCCCTCTAAGGCATTTTGTGACTCATTTATTCCAAGCAGTATCCAATCAACATCCACAAATTGCATCTGGTTGTTATACAGGTATTTCTTCATTCTCCTTTTAATCTTGAAAAGCCCCCCACCCCCAGCTCCTAACCTGAAAGTTTATTTTCATGTTACTGATGAGCAGAAGAGCCTAGCAGGGATCTAGGGAAGGCTCCGACTTCTGGATTTGATTATTTGCACATTTGGATAGATGACATTTACCTGGGTTCTCTAACACCTACGTTTCCTGTAAACTGGAGTTAGACAAGGTTTGGTTCACACGTTTGGCATATCGGCTCCACTGCTGCTGCAGCACACATCATAGCCAAGTGCATCGGGGTCCAGAGGAGGTCCCACTGTTTGTGCTGTTAAACATGATCACCAGGTTACGATGGTGGACCCTGAGCTACGCAGCTGTGGCAAAGTCCCACTCCTTAACACTCAAACTCCCCAAATGAACTACTGACCAGGGAAGCTGCCTGTGGTGGCCTAAAGAGGAAGGTATAAGGATCCCCCATGTCTAACAGACTTCCAGCAAATCGTGTGCCAAGACATAGGGAATAAACTAATTAATAATCAGCTAATCGTTGGTTGGACAGGAGGGTGGATAGACTGCATGTTTGTGTCCCCTCAAAATGCATATGTTCATAATACCAAATACGATCTTATTTGGAGGTAGGACTGGGAGAAGTGATTGGGTCATGAGGGCCGAGAGTTATGCCTTTGTAAGGGACCCCAGGGAGCTTCGTGGCCTCTTGTGCCATGTGAAATGCTTGATGGTAGATGAAGCTTCCAGCAGAAGCATCTCAAGAGAGATGCATGTGCTCTAAGTTACCTAGAGGCTTGCCGAATTCAGGACCTTTCAAGAGAGCTCTCACCAGATATACATCCACCAGTGTCTCCATCTTTGACTTCCCAGCCTCCAGAACCATGCAAGGCTGCCCAGCCTGTGGCATTTCTGATATAGTGGCCTAGCAGACTAAGACAGAGGGTTAAGCAGGAAAGAGAACACAAAGGAATGGAAACCTTGTGGGAAATAGAGGAATGATGACAAAATAAGAATAAGCATTTGGGGAGACTTTTAAAAACACCTGTAGAGCAATATTGTATGGTACCTGAGACTTGAGACTCTGAGATTAGGAGACAGGGATTGATTCTCTAGCTGTCTTATTTTCTGGCTGTGTGCTCTTGGGTACATGATTTAACATCACTGGACCTTGTTTCCTTGTAACTTCAGGTGATAAAGATGCTTCTCTGATATAGTTCCTTGACAAATCAATGTCTGTAAAGTTCTTAGCCCAGTGCTAGGAACACAGGAAAGGAACAATATACAGAGGTTACTACTATTGCTAAATCTTATGAAGAGTTGAGTCATTTTCCAGTCCCTATTTTCCCATTAAACTCTTACAGGAGACTTCTTGGAGAAGTCTGGGGTGAGGGAGAGCCATTAGAAACAGTAATTATGTGAGGGTCAGGACCATTGGTCCCAAGTTCCACCAATCCAGCTTGACCCAAATATGGATCAGAGATGGGTGGGAAAGCAGCTAAAACTGAAAATGTCTCCTCATAAGTGACTCAGGGCTAAGGTCTGTCTAGATGTAGAATTACTTTTCAGTCTTCTCTGTCTTGTAGGTTCAAGGGCTCGAGGTCTGTTCTAAGTTCCCTGGAGACAAGGTCCTGAATTTGGCAAGCCTATAGGTAACTTAGAGCACAAACCTACACCAATGAGGGCAGAGAAACAGAACATGACCAAATGCCAGGAGAAGCATGGCAGTCCCATTGTGGGGCGCTCAGCGGTCTCACTTTTTCTGGGAAGATTTGCTTTCTCCTCCATGATAACCAGCAGTAGACTTCTTGGCTTAGTGGGCCCATCTCCTGGGACTTTCCTAATATTATATTTCAAGTCAATAATCAAGGCACTCTGCATTCCATGAAATGGAAAACCAATGCATGCTACCACTTATAGTTTCCCTGTAATAGGGGTTCATGGGGAAGGTTATCCTGTTTTATGAAGCATCCATTAAAGGCGAAGGAAAGAGCACCAAGTTCCTCTGAAAGTCCATATCTGAGCAAAACAACCAGATAAACATTTGCACTTCAGCTTTCAGATAATTTTCCCTGGCCCCATTCTTAACTTTGAGGGCAGAAGAATATTTTCAGGATGGCTGACCCCCTTCAACTGGGGCAAGTTCTATGGGGTTCAGGGATCTTCTGTCAAAAGAAGGGGCCACTCAACACAGCCCCTATTTATTAGGCAATTCCTGCACTACCAACCTTAGTGGCAGCCTTAGTGAGTGTCTCCTGGAGGTTTAGAAGGCACTTGAATCATGAGACAGTTCCCCGATCTCAGAAAAACACGCAGCATGGGTGTGTGGGGAGAGCTGAAGGGCCTGGGGGAGAGAAAGGGGACATTGAAGGTGATCACCCCCAGCCCCCACACACCTGCAGCAGCCCCAGGAAGGCATCCGTCTTCATCTCATTAACAACTTTTCAAAGCAGCACCATCTGGTCACCTGCTTTGCAGAGGCAGTCCCTGTTTTCACTGTTTGTCAGGAGCAAAGCAAGTAGCAGGAGAAGTTGGGGGTACCAGTACCAGGAGCCCTGTGCTATGCCAGCCGTGAATGCTAATGGCCACGTGGGCACATGCCACCCACAAAAGGGAAGGTGCTCAACTATTTTTTCCTGGACTGAACAAAAATGGTCATTATTGTGAAATGAAGGATTCTATAATATCTTTCATGTATTGCATACTGTTCATGTGCTGGGGACATATTTTACTTACGCCAATTTCTATACCTGCATTATTTCATTGACTTCTCTCAACAATAATATGAGGTGTGATTATCCTCACATAAGCACAAGAAAAAAGAATTCCGTGGAGGTTTCACACAGGTAAAAAGTGATGGAGCTGAGATTTAAATTCAGGCCCCTGTAGGCCCAAAGTCCCAATTTTAAACACCATAGAAGGAAAGGAGAGAGGGAGAGAAAGAGAAAGAAAAAGTGGGAAAATATAAATGTTTTTGACAGATTTCTAATCTCACCAGAGAAGCAAGATATATTCTCAAGAAATAATCAAATAATAATGTAAGACAGGACACAACAAAGGCACTTAGGTTCAGACAGAACGTGCAAAGAAGAGGTCAAAGTTGGGGCAGATCAATGCTCATCATGGCCTGATGACGGAGGCAGGGAGGGTTCTGGTGGGCTTAGAAGACATGGTGGAGAGCAGTGTAAAGAGAGCACTATGGTAGGGTTGGGAGGGGACAGAGCTGCCACACTGAACAGTGGCGTTGGTCAGGTATAAGACACCTGGGTTGGCCAGGGCACGGTCGTTGAGTAGCAGTGGGAAATTGCAGCAGGCAGTGGAGCTTGGTTGTCCTTAAAGGAAAGTATGGTGTGTTAGCCTGGAGGCTGGAGGAGCTACTGAACATCTCCAAGCAGGCAAGTGATGCTGTGAAAGCAGAGCTCCCAGAAGGCTGCTCAGGTGGCAGTGGGCAGGGTTCACTCCAGGTGGGGCCTGGAGGCAGAGAAAGCAGCGCCTTCCAGCTGTTCAGTCGTTCCCTAGAGAAACTGAGGAAAAGCAGAATGTCTCCTTCTTCCTGCCATACCTGGGGTTGTGGATAGCTCCATGGAGAAGCATAGACTTTTGCCAAAGCTGGGATCTGAGGCAGATATGGGTAAATATTTGCTTTGCTTCAGCTGGAGAAGATGGATTTTTAATAAAGAGGCAGTGTGACTCATGTCACAGAGTGTACCAACAATTCAGGAAAAAGCCACTTCAGAAAATGCCAGCATGGCAGGCAGAGTCACTTGATGAGTTTCCAGTGAGGACCTCCCCCACCAGACTCTTGACATGTGTGTACACCTGCATTCGCATACACACTGATTGCATACATACATGCAGACACAGGTACACTCACACTTCCTCCCCCTACTGGTACCAGAATCACCGTGGCCCTGACAGGTCCTCCTGAGGACATATTGGCCTGTTCCCTCAGTCACTGGAAAGCCCTTGAAGATCCAGCCTTTCCAAAAGCAATGCAGGGTGTTGGGTTATAGTCAGAGGAGGCTAAAGGCCAACAAGAATTTGCTCTATGACACTGTCACAATAAAAACCCACCATGGCATCTGCAGAGGACAGAATCCTAAGATGGCTCCATGGTCTCTCAACTGGATGTCACATCCCATATGATCCAGCCCCTTGAACATTGGTGGCACCTGGACTTGCTGCCAGCCCAGAGAATATGGCAAAGGTGATGGATTGTCAGTCCCTAAACTATGTCCCCTGACACACTCCTTTGAAGAAGTCAGCTGCCATGTTATGGAGAACCCATGGAAGGCATCAAGGGTGAGTGACCTTTAGCCTCTGAGAGTGGCCCCAGCTGACAATCAGCAAGAACATAGACACCTCAGTCAACTATAAGGAGATAAATTCTCTTGGCAACCTTAAGTTGTGCTGCAATTTCTTCTATAAAGAAATTATGAGACAATAGCTATCTGTTGTGGTAATTCATTATGCTATGACAGATAACAAGCCCAACCTTCACCTTCAGAATGCCCATAGAGAGTGTAATGAGGTTGTGGTGATATATTAGCCACGAGAATGTGGAGCCCAAAGTTGTCACTGACCTTGATCAAATCATTTTTGTCCTCTGGGGCCCAGTTCTCCTTTTTTCAATTAAATAGGATTAGGTGATACAACCTCTCTATTTTCTTCCAACTCTAATAGATTATGATGTATGAATTGAACAAATATGTTTAATGGTTGTGGAGTACTTATGATGTAGTATGTTTGCTAAACACTATTATGTTTTATCTCATGCAAACTTCAAAACCTATCTTTCTTAGGTTTTTATTAGCATTGCTTGTAAAGATAACTAAAATGAGGTTCAGAGAAGTCTAATAATCTTCACAAGACCACATGCTCAAAAATAGAAGAGCATAGGGAGTTAGACTTGGGATCTTTTCATTGCATTTTGTTGGGCCAGAGCCCAGGAGAAAGTCTATTCAACTACTTCACTAGAAGCAATCAGGGAAACATACAGAGAGAGAGACAGAGAGAAACCTCGGGAAGGGACTTGGGGTTGTAATAATCAAGTGGAGGGCTGTGTAAGTGGTAATTCAATCTGACAGCGAGGACTGAATAGATTCCCAGTGATGGCTTTGAAAAAGTGAAACCATCAGGAAAGTTCATTACAGGTCATTTTAGAGTGAAGAGGAGGGAAGAAATAAAGACTTTAGGAGAATATCATCCACCATGTCCTAAACACTGATGGTTCTAAATTGCTTTCTGTGGCCCAGACCTCTCTCCTCTGCTCCAGGCTGCTGTCTGCTATCCTCCTGGTGGTCCCAATTCACCACTCAATACATTCCAAAACTCCTGGTTCTTTCATTCTCGGTCCTCCATTTTGGTTAAATGATTTTTCACTCACCCATAGGGTTTTCAATCCCAGCAGTTCCCTTTGCTTATCATATATATCTTACTGGTCATACAGACCTATGAATTTCACCTCCTAAATGTTTTGACTCAATGTTCAGCTCATCACCCTAACTCCAATTTCCTTTGCTTCTCTCCCGAGCCATTTCAATAGCTTCCCAACTAACGACCCTGTTCTCCAGCATGCCTATCTCTCACTTCCGCCCTACACAAGTCCCTCTTCCACACTGATTCCAAAATGTACTTTCAAAAGTACAAGTCACTTCAAAAGTGCAAGCCTGTTAAAGACTCCTTTCACTGCTAACCAGATGTATTCAAATGCTTTCACATGACATGCAAAACATTCCCCGCTTGGTGTCTACTTCCTTCTACAACCTTGTTCCCCACCTCACTTCCTCTTTTGCACTGAATTCTAGTCTTACTTATTGATAATTTTATATTTCTATTCCTTTGCCTGGGTTATACTCTGCAATATCCTTCAATGTTTTGTCTACCTCCTCATTGTTTCAAGGCTTAATTCAAGCGTCCCAACCTCCAGACACTGTTTTTGTGTTCCCTCCCAGAGTAGCCATGTTGCATATCTCCCAGGTATTATTGACATTATATCCTTGGTGGCCAATCCCATGGAACATTGTGCACTTGCCTCCTTGGAGGTGTGCAGCAGGGCAGTCCTGCATGCCATCCTAAATGACCTCTATCTTTCTTCCAATACAAATAAAATCTGGTGACTGTCTTCTTCTCCGGACATTAAGGTGAGCTCTTTTAATATCAACGTCATGTCTTTCTTATTCATTTTTGAATTTCTAATGCCCAACACAACACCCCACAACTTGTAAGCTCAAGTAAGTGTCTGCTCAACTTGCTGAGGTTGCTGAATGACTGAATGAACAGTAGGATGAAGTCTTCAAAAATCCGCATGTGAAAGGACAAGAACAACAACTTGATGTTCAGATCTAGAATCAGGAGCAGGGAAAGGTTTTGGGGGCCAGCTTACATCGGGCCCTTCTGGTGATACACACCAAAAGAACAATGCTACTAGTTGACTGGAATGCCATTAGTCTTACGATGCTGGTGCAGAAAAAAACAGCCAGCTCTTTCCAACTGTTCTTGATACACATACAAGGTATTTTAGCTTTTGGTGAAAATCGTGGTGGGCCTGATTCCAGTCACATAGAATGGATTTTTTGTCAACTTAGGAGAAACTTGGCCATTTCAGCACAATCTAAAATATGTCCAGGGAAGATTAATGTGTGTCTTGGTAGCTTTCTGGAGAAATGTAGGTAAATACTTGGTTGTAGCTAAAATACTGTCTGAGACAGTAGGAAAATGTCATTATATTTATATAT
This sequence comes from Perodicticus potto, assembly GCA_963574655.1. Classification (NCBI taxonomy): domain Eukaryota; kingdom Metazoa; phylum Chordata; class Mammalia; order Primates; family Lorisidae; genus Perodicticus; species Perodicticus potto. Next base: position 108,926 of record CAUYRH010062700.1, on the reverse strand, counting down.
TAAGAAATTAGTCTTCCCATTCAGCACTGTTTCTTTTCATCGAATAGCTGAGTATGTGAATTTTAGACTGCAGTAGTACCTGAGACTCTCCAGGGAATTTTAACTCAGCCACATGAACCGGAAGCACACACATCTATACTTTGGGATATTGGCTACAGAGTTCTCAGCTTTTCTCAGTTGTTTATGAGCCACTTTGGGGCTTGTGTGTGTGCACAAGGGGAATATGTGCACATGTGTGGTGTTTGTGCATGTGGGGTGTGTGTGTGTGCATGGTGAGGTATGTGCATATGGGGTATGTGTGTGGTGTGTGTATGTGGTGTGTATGCATGTGGTCTGAGTGCATGCACATGGTTGTGTGTATGCATTTGGGGTGTGTGCGCATGTGTGTGCATGTGTGTGTGGTGTGTGTGTGTGTGTGTGTGTTTACACCCAGGTCCCTAAACTAGCCTAGTCTACAAACTCAACTACAATGTCCTATGTGCTCCGGTACAAAGCAGACCTGCTGTCTGGGAAGAGTATCTTGGGAATTGCAGGGTTATTTATAACTTGTTCTTAGTTTCAGAACCACACACTAAGCTTCTCTGAGGTTTCAACTGCTGGATTCAATGGGAAATGGATTTCATTGAATATCTCTGATCTGGGCATTAGGAATAAAAAGACAATTAAGACATGGCCTTTACCCTCAAGAAGTTTTCCTAAAATATTGGTGAACTGTTTTCCCTCACTTGATTCTGACCTATCTATAATACTTTTACTTTTCTGGGATGGAGCTGGAGAATCTTCAGGAATAGGCTAAGTTCCAGCCCCACAGGGCAGTGTGTATCTGAGTAGTACAGACTAGCCTGAGAGTTTCTGGAGGTAAAAGATTTCAGGTCAGGCACACCTTCATGAACAGAATCTCCACAAAGGAAGATACGACCTTACAGACAGGGTGTGCCCTTGTCCAGGGACTTGCATGTCAGGATCACACCCACTGTCTGAGGCCCCTGTGTCCCTTTCATATCTCTGTATAAAAACTGACATTACTCCTCCAGCCAAAGCTGACAGATCAGACTGACTTGGCCATTTGGACCAATGCACTTGGGCTTTCTGGGAAGGATCTCGATAATTAGGCTTTTAAATTCAAGTTAAACCAGTGATCAGTGACTTTGGGTGGAGTGTAGACAGCACTGTATGTGGAAACAAAACATTGTTCAAAGTTCTTAAAGCTCATCAGACTTCCAATAGAACAAATTAAACCTGATAGGTATTATTGCCTAAGGTGAAGTTGACAGATTTTGGGCATGTCAGCTGAGGTGTTGCTGAGTGCAGGGAGAATCCAAGGTGGATATAAAAATAATACCCCAAGCAAGGCATGTTGGCTCACACCTGTAATCCTAGCACTCTGGAAGGCTGAAGAGGGAGGATCCTTTGAGCTCAAGGCCAGCCTGAACCAAAGAAAAACCCCATCTCTACTAAATATAGAAACATGAGCCAGCATTGTGGTGAGCACCTGTAATCCCAGCTACTCAGAAAGCTGAAGTAGGAAGATGACTTTGACCCCAAGAGTTCAAGGTTGCTGTAAGGTAGGCTGATGCCAGGGTACTATACCTTGGACAATGCAGTGAGACTTTCCGGGTGGGGTGGAGGAGAGGGAGAGTACTTCAAAGAGGCAAGATCATTTCCCACAAAGCAATGATGTCTGTATTTCTCATATGTACAATGGTGAATGCTGACTGGGTTATCTGCAAATGGCACCACCTTGGGAAATTCCGTTCCCCACAAGCCCCTTTTGTCTAAACACACATTAAAAAAATATTTAGCCCATATACTTTTACATGTTATCCAGTTTTCAGAAAGATCCCCATGTATTGGGAAGTATTTAGGATTAGGTGGTGAAAGGAGCAGAATTTTAATTTTAACCTGGTTCTGTCACTAATTATCCAGAAGAATTTGGGCAAGTCATTTAAATTCTCTAGGTCTCATGATTTTTTATATATGGTCAAAAATTTTTATATGGACGACCTCCAAGATCCCTCTCAGCTTCGAATTTGGTTATTAGCTGATTTTCTTTTCCCTTAACTCTGTATTCATTAGCTCATACATCAGTCAATAAAGACAAGCTAAAAGACTGAATCTTATTGCGTTAAGCCAGGGAAGAACAGCATGGAAAGGTTAATAGTCTAGCAATGTTTAAGGCAGGTTTTTAAGGGCAAGGGGTATATCTTAATTGCCTCTTAATTTTCATTTCCCTGCACAGGTGTCCTATACATTGCAGAAGTGTAAAAATGCTAGCTGTGGAAGAGCAATTCCTATCTAGAATTGTGGCTGGAAAGTGGTTGCAGAACCAAAGATGGTATTTCCCAGCCTCTCTTGCAGCTAGGTGGGGCCACGAGAATGGTGGGGCCATTCTCCAACTGTATATGAAATCTGGTGAACTTTCCCCAACTGAATATGAACTCTAGCTTCATAGCCAGAACAGGAAGACCTAGGAGGAGACCAAAGCCAGAAGCACTAGGGCTGTTGTTCACACTCTCAGAAATGGGAAAAGTGTCAGGCATGTTAGGGTGACAAGTTGCTCACATTTAAACCCAGGACTTTCAGTTAACATACTGATTCCCATGCTAGAAAAAAATATCACCCCCGCCCCGGTCAGGCCTCAGTGTTTCATTAGGAAAATAGAATAAAAACTTCCAAAATAAAAGGATCCTTTCTAATGCAATGAAAAGTTGTTTATTTTGTATTATTTTCTGTGAGTGAGTTTCATGCAACTCACTTGAATCCAGAAACAATTTTTACACTACACACCCCATGAGTTGTATGTGACTCACGATATACTAAATGAATTTTGTTTCTGAGAATTGAACCTTTTGTCATTCCACAAGTATTTAGTTGTATTTGGAGTGGTCCTTCGGTGGTCCTGGATGATGACCTCTGAATCATACCCCTAAGTATGTGCAACAAGGTCACATCGCCGTATGTTTTTTCACGGATGTATTGATTTTATCCAAAAAACCACCAGGCAAACATTCAAGGGGAAACATGCAAACAGAAGTTATGTTAATCTGAGAACACAGTCAAGCACATGTGGGTGTGGCATGCTTGGGTGGGCTGGCTGGAACAGGGCCACACGAGACAGGGAGATGTGTTGATTGACAGCAAAAACAATGAGCAGAAGGTACTATGGAACTTCCGTCTATCCACCAGTTCTACATGCTTCATGTGGCCCTAGGTTCAAAACTAGTGTGAGTTAAATACAACTCACCTGACAGTTAACGTGTTAAAACTAGGAAAGTCCCAGGCAGACAAATGAGGAAGAGTTGCAGACTTGTGTGGGTCTTCCCCACAGAAAGACCCACACAAGTGGGGGAAAGCAGGGACCGTCCAGCTGGACAGGGCACAGATGGGTAGGGGCCTGGCACATGAGGCAGGGTTTGGTCGCCTTTCTTATAAGAGTAGTGTTACAGGGCGGCGCCTGTGGCTCAAAGGAGTAGGGCACCGCCCCATATACCAGAGGTGGTGGGTTCAAACCCGGCCTTGGCCAAAAACTGCAAAAACTGCAAAAAAAAAAAGAGTAGAGTTCCATAGTGAGACAGAGATGGATATGATTCATAATTGCTGTGAGTGGAGAAACATACACACACCTAAATATAATTCACAAAAGTGGTTCCTCTGGATGGTATTGCACAACAGAATTAGCTCCTTAAACACACACACACTTTACAGCACAACAGAGGATCTGTACTTAAGTTTGCTCTGGTAGCAGAAATGCCTGAGACCAACAGGACAGAATTTGAATTTAGTTCTGAGAGCGCTGTCCTGACTACTACACACCACTCCATGTCTAAGATGACATCCAGGAAGCAAGCCCTGATCCAACTGCATATGTCAAATGCTTGGCTGTCCCCTGACCACTCATTCGCCAGCTAAGTACACCTAATTCCGTCCACCACGACGGGTAGATTGATTATGACTCGCAGAAGGAAGCGTGGAGGTTTGTGAAAGCTTGTATCTGGAACGGGAGAAATCCCCACTGTATTTCAGAATGATTGATTCCTCCTGGGAGAATCAGGCTTACAGAGAAGGATTGTAACAGTCAAGGGTGCTGAAGTTTCAAACACCTAGAACTGGGAAAGCGGGGCAGGGTGTGCCCTGGCTCTGTAGGCTCCCAGTGTGCTGCCCTGCTGTGCTTATTTTGAAAGCCTGTTTTGAATTTACAGCACTGTCTCTTTAGGAGGGTATTTGAAGAGGCTCTGCCAGCCGGCAAGGGCTCTGAGTAGCTTTTGTTTCTGTACTCACCACAGATGAGGAGCTAAACTAATTGAGAGAGTGACCCAAATTTGTGAGTATCACAGAAAATCACAATTGGCCTGAATTCCTGCAGCCTCTGTACGAATCTGCATTCTTGTCCATTTGGAAGTTGCTCCTGGAATTCTGGCAAAAATTTCCTTACCCCACATATAATCTGTAAATAAATTATCAGTCCCCGCCTTCTAAGTGGTAATGTCGTAAGGTCTCCAGAAGAATTTCAAGGGCTAAGCTCTTCCAGGGGCTTTTGTTCCTGTAAACACAGCTTAGCAAAAACAATTATTGTTTTTTCTTTCTTTGTTCAATGACAGCCCAGTGCAGCTTGTACTCACATATCTTCCTTTAATTGAAATAATTTGGGTATCCTAACGATCTACCCAAGGTTGTAAGAGAAGGAGATTCACCCTATAACCTTGGAATGTTCGCAGTTTTACTTTGCTAAGTATAGTTTTCTAGCCAAGAGCCCTTCAAATCATTGTCAGAATTCATGGAAGAAGATAAAAGGGAGAAAAGACCCCCTTTTCCCCATCATCTGCTCTGTCCCCACAAGGCAAGGGAAGAAGCATTTAAGGGAAGGGACGGTAGTGCAGGTCTTACCAGGGGGCATGTCGGGAATCCTCATTTTGGATGGTATTTTCCACTTAGTTTTTAGGTCTCTTTCTCCCTTTCCTTACTCCCAGCTTTCTATCTCCTTCATGATTAATAGAAGTATCAGAAAGCTTCTTACTCTCTCTCTCTGTCTCTCTGGGAATTATGCTTATTACAAATAATAATTCGTGCAAAAAAAAAAGTAACTTGCTGACAGAAGGTGGGCCATTGTAGCTCAGAAACATGTAGGGGAGAGCTGTGGGGACAGTGTGTGGGAGGCAGCAGGGAAAGAAGGGTGTGTCCAGACCTGGACTGTTGATGGCATATTTACCTGTGCTGCATTAGGCTGTGGCTGTCACTGAGCAGTGATAGCCGGTGTCCCCTCTCCAGGTCAGCTCTGTGGCCGACCAAATTCCAAGTGCTTCATTCAGTCTGTGGTGTGTTCTTAGGCATAATTCACTTATTCTTAGCCAAAAGGCCAAGAAGCAACACTTAGGTATAACTCAAATCAGGATTCAGGGATGATGTGTTGTTACATTGCATCAGGAACAGAGAGTAACAGATTCAATCAGCCACTGTATGGAAACTTGGAAATAAAAGTGAGAAAGAAGGAAGGAGTGGAAAGATGGCGGGAGGGAGGGATGGAGGGAGGGAGGGAGGGAGGGAGGGAGAGAGGAAGGAAGGAAGGGAGGGAGGGAGGGAGGGAGGGAGACTATGGAATTTCCTAGAGCCTTGCTAAAGTGTGGTTCGTGGACCAACATCATTGACATCTGCTGGGAGCTCATTAGAAACGCATCTTCTTAGGCTTCAACCCAGACCTATTAAAAAGGAATCCACATCTTGATACAATCCCTACACATAAGAAAACATGAAAAGTGCTGACCTAGGGTATTACCTGGGAGTTTTCCAAAATTACATCTAGCTGTTTCCCATTTTCAGGGATTCTGGGTCAGTGGTTTGGGGTGGGGCACAGCCCTCAAGCTCCTCAGAGGATTTGAATGGGCATCAGAGTTGAGAGCAGCAGCAGGACCACAGAGCACCAGCGCCACCTGGAAGGAAGCCTGTTGGAAATGCAGATTCTTGGGTCCCACTTAGACCTGAATCAGAAACTCTGGAGTTGGGGCCCAGGAATCAGTATTTTAACAAGCCTTTGAGGTATATGTCCAGGTTTGAGAACTAACCACTGCTATAAAAAGATCCCAAACAGAAATAAGAGCTACAAATACATTCAGTTCTACAACTCAAAAACCTCCAGAACATATCCATCACTCATGATGGGAAGTCCAGACCTTTCACACGACATCCCATGCTCTCCAGGAATCAATCCACCATGGCTTAGTCAACATACGTCTTATAACTTAGTTGAACATGCACCATTAAAATAAGTGGATTGTATTCTAGGACCCTCCTCCAGCTATAAAACACAGTGATTTTGTGCTTCCAAAGCTACAACTTTAGCCAAATTAATTTTTCTCTTCCCTCTTAGAGTTAAAAAGATTATGAGATACAAGTGGTAAAGTGTCTACGAGTGTATTAAGCCAAATTAAATTTCAATAAAGAAATTAGCCTTACTTGTATATACAGGTCTCTCTCTTTCCATCTTCTTAGGTCAGATCCTTCTTGTTCTTCAAGGCTAGCTAGAAAATCTGCTTCATCCATCAATTGATTTTTCCAGCTGACATGAACATTTCTCCCCACATTTCTTACGGCACTTGCTCATTGCATTCACTTCATTCTTTTCCCTTAGTCATCTGTTCAATGCTTTCACTCTTGTCCATATTCACCGTTCCTTGAAACGGAGCAGTGTTTTATTCTTCCTCAACCATGCCCCGCCTCCTCATGTCTGGTGCTACTCACTGCACACACAGGAAGTGGCACATAAATATTGATGGCATTGAAATGAATGGGTTTGAGGACTCCCAAGACAATTTGGACAACCTGATCAGTTGCGACTAGTTTTTCAAATACAAAGAGCAAGCATAGAATGTCAAACCAGCCAACAAGAGCACAAATACCACGAATCTAATAAGTATGTCCCAATGGTTTGGTTTCAAAATAAGTCTAAGTCACATACTCAACAGAAAGAGAGCCACAGAAAGAGATGATAGCAAGTTTTACACTGGTTGGACGTATTAGTCCCTCAATAATTCTTTGGTTAGATACATTGTTGGATGAATATTGATAGAAAGTTCTCTAGACAAAAGATTTAGAGAACTAAAAATGTCTTTATTTTTTCACCATTTATATATTAAAAATAACCTTTATTGAAATTTAATTTGGCTTAATACACTTGCAGACACTTTACCACCTGTATCTCATAATCTTTTTAACTCTAAGAGGGAAGTTGTTTTATTTTTATTAATTGTCCCTTTAATTCATCTCAACCTCCAAGAGCTTAAATAACTTCCTCAAGTTCATCTGGCCAGATGGGAGGCAGGATAAGGGACCCACACTCAGATTGTGTGAAGTCCAGAACCTTTTTACTCTCTCCCCTATATAAAGATTTCACAATTTCTATTCATCCTGTGTGACTATACAGACTATGTGTCTATTTCTCCTGTTTATGTCCTTGTCTTTAACTACATGCCTCTGGCTGGTAAGGCACCCAACAGAACTTCATGGGAATGGCTACTAATCAGCCCCTTTTATTAAGAGATTAAAGTGGAGAAGAGGGGAGAAGATGGGAAAGTGGAAGGAACATGGTCTGAGTGTGAGGTATCTGCATTGGTGTGTCCACTATTCCTTTACGAATATGTACTATGCAGAGACTTAAGTTACCTCTGGTGACACACAGCACAAACACAGGCAACATAACTCACTACCACATGTGAAGGGTGAAAGGCTGAGGCTTCACAGTGGTCAGTGTGTCCACCAATGCACTGAAGAACTCTGTAAATTCTGCCCTCCTCCCCCATTTTATCAACAGTACTGCAGCTCTTACAAAGTGTTGTCTTATTTCCTCAGGCTCTAGGGTCTTTGGAACATCTCCCTATGGAATTGTCTCCCTTGTTGCTTCTCAGTTTTCCACCTCCCTGACCCTCACCTCCACTTCTCCTCAATCTTCTACCTTTATGTAGTACTGCTGGTTTGTCATTGGGAGGTAAAGTCATTTTACACTAAGGAGTGAATGACTGATAGACATTTCTAAGTAAAGGAATATACCTATAAAAAAGATATGTGTGTTTAAATAAAAAACGAAATGAGGATTAAATGAGTTCTCAATTAAACATGCAGAATTATTCTGAAAGGTGACTTTGTATGTGTATACTTTTATTATTGGAAGAAGGTGAATTTCTCTTCATTCTTTCTTATTTAATCCTTGTTTGTCAGGGAAGAACATTAATGGCTACCTCTTTTTACAGCAGGCAGGAGGCCCTTGGTCTTCTGTGGTAGGATGCTGTTTAAAAACATGATTTTGGTTTTGATCCTCTCTGGTTTATTTGAGAACAAAACTCAGTATGGAAACTGTGCTCAGAGAGGCTGGAGTCAAAGTCAGGTACAATGTAAGAACATAGAGGCTGGAAAGGGAACCAGGAACATTTAGGTCTAACATGGAAAGAAGAGCTCAGTACCATGAAGGAGAGACCAAATGGAGAAATGGAGTCAACAATGCTGCAGATGGAAGTTGTCATGGAAACCCTCATTGGAAAACAGGCATTTGGATTTAGGAAACTGAAGCAAGACTTGATGGCAAGAGAGAGGGGGAAAGGATGAAACCCTAAAATGAAGTCAGGTGCTGAAGAGGAAAGGCATTGTCACGCTGCCCCGGGGCCAGTGAAAGTGTACACCACTGATTCACGGCCAGGCGAGAGGGATCTGAAAGGCTGATCTCTCCAGCCAGGAGGTCTGTGAGCAAACGTGTTAGAATCTGCCTGTTGTGGCATTATGGTGCTCATGACTCATGCTGCAGAACCATGTGATAAGTGGGTGGAATCGCTTTTAAAATATTTCCAAGAAGAATAGGTAGCGTGTCCATATCTAATTTTTAGCAGAAATATTAAGAGTAGAGGCAGATAAAACAATTGCTGCTATGACTTTTCCCACTCAGTAGTCCCTTCTGAATGTGGGCACGAGGATTGTGCGGGTGTACCAAAGATTGATTTCTCAGTTTTCTGGCTGAAACAGATCCTGAAATTATGATTACATGGACTTATAACATTGGCATTCAAAATACACATGGGTTAGTTTTACATAAATTACCTCTTATAGAAGAGTCTGTGGTATCAAATGTACACATGTGGTTACATAAAATTTTCCAGAGAGGAAAAGGACAGAGAATGCCAGAGAAAAGAAAGAAGTCTTTCAGCATCGCATAGAAATTACAGAGGGTTGATTGAAAAGCAGAGGACAAGCATAAGCCTGGCCTTTGAAATATGGACTAAGAGATTCTTTGGGGCAGCAAATAACCTCTTAGAAATGGTGGATATGAGGACAAAGTAAAACAAGTTACCAAAGTAAAACAAGTTAACAGTGTATGTAGCAAGAAAAGTGCAGGTGACGTTGAGAATTTGAAGCTGTGTCATGAGTAGTTCTGATCAGAGTAAGGTTCCATGTCAACTAAAATAACACCTATGCATTCTGACTCTAGTAACTTCCTTTTCTAAGTTATCCCCCAACTTGAAGCTAGCTACAACAAGGACTTGGAGTGGAATGATAGGTTAGAAAAATGCTATCCTTTCAAGGAAATTGATATTTTATGAGCTTAAAGCTGTAACTATGATAGGCTCAACTGAGGAGCATGCTGGGACTTCATGTCTAGACTCGCAGTAGAAAGCAGGAGACCAGGACAAAACAGGGAAGAGGTGGGACCTGTGGCACAGTAGCAAACGTGGCCCATGTTTTGTCACGTGGGAAGGTGGGGCCAGAACCCAATAGTTAATCAATGTTGGTTGGAGCTCAAAAGCAAATTAGAACCAATGCACGAGTAAAGAACAAGAGCAGAAATTTCCAGGAAGAAGTGAATATCAATATTGGGTGATGGCAGCTGTGCAGTGCCAGAAAGTTTGTCCAATTCAGAGTACAACTTCATGAGGTAAAGTGACAAAGGGTGAGAGCTAAGTTCTCTTATGTGACAGTCCAGCAAAATTCAGGAAAGGTACCAGGGTCTTAGCCAAGTGGGCTGGGATCAGCCACAGGGGTTTAATTCTTGCAAAGGATTCAAAATACAAACAGGAACTGAGGCAGAAGTGGAACAAAAAGGCTATATCTCAGTGACTTTGAACTTGATGCTTAACTTCAGCATATTTCTAAGTCACCAGTTATCTCATTTGTAGTACTAAAGGTTTGGTGGGGAAAATAGAAGCAACTGCAGATATTTCCTGTAAAAAAAATTTAACAGAGGGAGTTCAAGGTTTACAAAACCTTTGGGGAGCTAAAGGAACAAAGATGAGTGGGAGCTTCCTTTTTTAAAAGGAAACTTACAATTATACTTTGTCATTTTATGATAAAAAAATAGAAATTAACAAAAAAGGAATTTAGGAAACTAGGACTTTCCTGAATTGCAAGAAACTTCCATCAGTGATCTGAGGTGACTGCAATAATGGCACAGGTGATCTGCAAAAGGACTCCAGAAACTCATAGTCAAATCTCACTTGGGGCATCTGCAAAACCCTCCAGTCCTGCCTGTGGCTGCCACAGGAACAAAGCTTCTGTTCATTTCTCCGAATCTCACTTGAGATTTTCTTATTGGCAGAATCTAAGTCTTGCTTAGATTCTGCCAATCTTATGGGAGGTCTTCTGGGAAATGTAGTTTCCAGACTTTGCAGCCCCTGTGATTGACCCAAGCAGAACATTGAGGGCAAAAAAGAAAAGTGAAAAACAATAATAATATTCTAATTTTAGGCGAGATGTGACCTTACAATGATTCTCTGAAATGGGTCAGATTGAAATGGGAATTTGGTAGGGCTGGGTCACTGCGGGAGGGACACTGGGAGAGCAAAGTCCAGTAGACCTGTGGAGGCAGAACTATAAAAGAGCCTGAGAGGACAGATTAGAGAGTGTGTGGGACTGTGAAACACAGGCCACATGAGGGAATGTGGCCAGTGCAATGTATAATCTCCAAGTGGGACATCATCCATATTACTATGTTTCAGAACTTTCCCTGGAGTACAGAGTATAAATGAAAGATAAAAAGCACAATTAATTGAGAGAATGCCAGGTAGGAGGAGTACTCTACAGCAACCCAACCGTTGAGCTGAGAGTTATTGGAAGCATTCTGTGAATGAAACATTCCTTCATACGAGGCAAAAATAAAAATGGCCTGAATAAGGACAATAGTGTTGGGTCTAGAGAAAGAATTGTGAAAGAATATTGAAAAGAAAGTGGATAGAACTTGATAACTAAATAGATAGCAGGCAGAGAGAAGAGATCAAACAGGACTCCACAGTTTGCGATCTGGGTAACCTCATGAGTGGAAGGAACGACACATTGAGATATGGAGTGAAGAATAAAAACTGAACTCGTATAGTTTCACTTTGGATAGACTCAGCATCAAGCCCCTTAGGATGTCTTAATGAGGAAGCCCAGCAGTGATGGGGAGGTGAGGAAGGTTGGCTTTCCCCTGATGGACCAACAAGGTTGGCCTTACATACAAATGGTAGCAACAATCACCTGCCCCAGTGATCATGGAGGCTGTAATAAGAGCCACCCATGCAAACAAGCTGCTTCCTAGTCCTGTTCCCTAACCCAGTTTGATGTCTGAAATCCAACTATCAGCTCCTCCCACCATTAGCGTGAAGAAAAGCCCTTTAAGATTTTGTACTTGTGTGCCTGCCTCTCCACAGCATGGGAGCCTGGGACTTCTGCTTCTGTCACATTTAGACTGAAGGCAGTTGGAACACTTACGTGTCCCGGTTCTTACTGGTCTCAGAGCTCAGAGCATGGCCTTGATGAACTGTAAGCAGAAGAACCTGTGGATTCTACACAGGGCAGTGATGGCCAGAGAGGTATAAAGGTTCATAGATTGGGAGAAACTTCTGCAACGTCTATCTTCTCTCCTGCTTTATAATTTCTGTTTTATTTGTTTATTAATAACTTGATTGTTGAAACCTCAGGAAATCCCAAGCCTATTTCTCCCATCAAAATAGAAGGACTTCATCAGATAAAAATCAAGAGTCCATTAAGATTGAATGGTGCATCTCCATTAAACCATGATTTACATCATAAAACAGATTAATAAAAACGGAAGCACTCTGCTGGACAGGAAATAGACAAAAGAATCTTTTAGGGCTCTCTACGGTAACACAAAATAATATTGTACCAAACACAGAGGGAGAAAATAAGAGACAGAGAAAGGTATTCACGGAGAAGAAATCAGGCCTGAAAACCTGCAGCCAGCTAAGTGGTGTGACTCATAGCTCTCGGGTTTTGGTAGACAACTGAAGCCAGAGAACATTCAGAGCTTTAGACAAACACTTAAATTAGCCATCCTGATAGCAAGGGCTCCCACTGTAATGGCCTGTCCTATAGATCATGAGGTTGCTATTGGTAGAGTGATTAATAGCACTCCCAACAGCCCCTTCCAGCTGAAAGCAATGGGTTTGACAAATAGTTTCAAGTGAACCAATAATAGAGCTGGTTTCAACTATCCCCCAAAGTTCAACAAAACAACCATGGGTCAAGTAATATGTCCTATATCCCATATAATTCTGGAATATTTCAGGACCATCAAAGAGCAGAGGAAGAAACCCTAAAACAGTGATTCCTAGCACTCTTCACAACTCTAGGACAGTGTGGGCCCTAGAACCTTCCTAAATTTTCTAGTCAGGCCACTGTTGTTTTTATGTCCTCCATTCATTTATGTAAACATAAAGAAAGGCCTTTGGTCATAGCCCATTTGGAAACAACCGGTTTAAAAGATTGGTACATTGGACAGAATTAGATGTTAAGTGGGAACCAGATATAGAAAAGAGCACAAGGAAAGATTGTCAGTCACACTCCCCCAAAAAAGGACTTGCTTCAGTGGTGTGACAGAGCCAGCTCCACCAGCTCACAAGAACCAACAGTGCACAGCGCTCATGACTCTTCCCAGTTCAGCATCTGGTGACTCTATGTTGGGATTTAAAATTGGCCATGGTGTATGGACACCATAAAAATTGGCAGATGCCACAAATCACGGCTTTTATTTTCTGTTTTCTGCTTTTTATTTTCCCTCCAGAGAACCATTTATAAAACATTTATCAGCATACCATTAGAACTCAATCCAGAGATAACTTGGCCAGCAAAACAGTCAAAGCCCTGGCAAGCACTAACCAATGACTCTGGGCACAGTCAAGTTAAGGATTGTGTAGAAGTCTATAGAATCTGGAAAGGAGGAGGGAGAAGTCATAGACATGGCTATACACAAGGGGCCAGGGAGTCAACATGCAAAGGATTGTGTGGTGTGCTGGCACTGCTCACACCTGGACTGGGGGTCCTTTCTCATTTGAACTTGGACTCCTGGAATGTGCCAGAGCCTTCCTAGTCAGCACTCAGAAGGACAGATTTGCAGGGCCTCTGACAGCTAACCTCTGCTTCCACTGGAGTCCAGAAAAAGAAAAGTGGCTTCAACATGCATTCCTAGAACAAGGGTCAGAGACCCTGGGCTCAGGTGGTGAATGCAGCACCCAAAGTTCCTTCTGAGAGGTGCTGGAGGGACACCGGTCATCTGTGATACTTGGGGGTCCTGCCTGGCCAAAGTAAAGATTGGAAATCTCTTCTTCTCCCTTCCTAGGCCCTAAGATTCTTCTGACAAGGCATGTGCTTAATCCTTAAATGGTTAAGGAAGGAAGGAAGGAAGAAAGAGGAACAGTCACTATCAAACAGAATAAGAAAGACCCTAGGAAAGAAAGAACTGAAGGAAGGGAAGGTCTTTCCACTTTGATGGAGAAATTGATTTATGTGGGTGAGTCTGGGGCCAACCCTTCCTTTGCCTGGAAACCCTCCTTCAAAGTCCTTCTAAGCCATGTGTGTTTAAGATGTAGGGGATCAGCTCAGGGGACCCACAAGCACAGCACTGTGGAGCAGGGGAGGGCGCTTCCTGTTCTAACCAGGTGCCTGGCAGTTGCCTGTCATTGTCACGGAGCAGCTAAGCGTGAGAGCAAGGTGCTTGATCATCTCAATGCTGTGACCCAACTTCAAAGGGAACATCATCCTAAAGGCAGCTGTGCATTTGTAGAAGGTGGCACACTCCGCTGATGGCTTAATCCAGAAGGGCACATTTTGCTTTCTCAGGAAAAATACAAGTAAGGGTTTAGAAAAAGTTTTCAGTACATGGGGGTAGCTTTATGAGGTGATACACAAAATATTTCGCCATGAGTGTGATAGGAAGTCTGACCAGTCAGAACAGCTGCCAGACTCTGAGTCAGAGCTGGATTCTGGAGCTCCCTGGCTGTGCTGGCCATGACCGCTTAGATACCACATTGTGGAGAGGCCCTGGGATCCTGGGGCTGGAACACAGGTGGCTGGGCAGCAAGGGGGCACTCTGGGAGCAAGGGGTAGCACCAACCAATGGAGAAATGTCCCAATGCCTTGACAATCGTCCAGGAGCAGGTAGGCCCGAGGGAGAAACTTACTTGCCACTTGCCGCTCAGTGTTTCAATACATAAACTTGGCAATCAAGCACCTGACCTTGTGAGCCTTGCATTGAAGTACAGGAGTCTGGGGTCTGCGTTTCTCATATACATGTTAAATTTCCAGTATCTTCCTATCTCTCTTAATCCTTTCCATTTTTTAAGAGCACCACCCTTTGATGTCACTCTGATGACGTTTATTTATGATCTTCTCCAAACCTGCTATGACACTGGTACCTTTAGTCACAATACTGATTCACACTCAATGTTCTATGTTTAGCAACTATCTGAGAAGGATCTGAGTCTGCATTTAGCCCTAAATAGCTACAAATAAGGGCGTAGAAGCCGCATCCCCTTCAAAAGCTTTTTTAGGAAGCATCGTGCCAAGGGTGGTGTGACATGCCTGAGCGGCAGGTGAGGGGAACAGCTAGAAGTGAACAGGAAATTAAGGAAGTAACTGATGAAAGAGTCCGAGTTGTGTACTATAGAGCGGTCTCTCCCCCTTCTTCAGGATGGGTTGTAAGGAAACATTTCAGCATGTTTATCTGTCTGCCCAACCCTATTTAGCGAAAAGTGATTGCTCTTTGCTTCTTGTTACCAAGCTCAGCTGATACTATGGCAACCAGGCTGCATAAAAGGGGCGGGGTGGGGGGGGTAGATGCTGCTTAGCAACTTGAAGATTTTTAAAAGGCAAGTACTCATTTCAACAGTAACAGTTTTTAAAATGCCAGTTTTGAGGAGGGAAAGAGAAGAACATTAGAGAAAGCAAACGAAAACGACACAGTAGAGGAATTAAACCAAAAAAGAAAAAAGAAGAAAGGAAAGGAAAAATAGAAGGAGAGAGACATCTGCATGACATCTTTTTAAAGCTCCTTCGTGTACAACCTCTAAGGAATTATGGGAGCCTGGAGAAACTGAGGCTTCTTGGGCGGAGTGATGACATCCTCAGGGTTGGCCGGCCAGTCAGGGGCAAGGCTGGGACTAACGTGCAGACAGCCCGATTTCTAATTCTATACTCTGTTTTTATGGTTCCATGCTTGGAAAAAAGTAACCAGGAAATCTGAGAAAGGGGAAAAATAAAACCACACGAAACTGCCAACAGTGTGAAAAGGGATGAGTATCTATTTTTCAGGTAGAAACTAAATAAAAAGGACAAAAAATTGACTGGAATGTATTTTCAAATACGAGTTCAAATTAAGTTCAAACTGTGAAGCAATTCATTCATTCATGGCCAAAAAAAGTAGGTCCCGGGCAGAAGATACTGAATTTCAGCATTCCTCGAATGAACCAGAGGTTGGCGATTCGTGGAACACACAACATCTGTAGGAATTCCTGGGCCGTGGGAGGACCCAGGGTTGAGGTGTGTGGGGGACAGCATAGGAGAAGAGAAGAATGAGGGAAGGGGAAAGTCTTGCCCTGACTTGGGAAGAAACCACTCAAGTGGGAAAAACATGTCTCGAGATAGACAACCGAACCATTTCTACCAAGATTATGCAAACGCAAACCAAAGATGGCCCAGGTTCCACCTCCCACTCTTCACTGGCTGATGTTACATTTCCCAGCTTCTCTACCACTCCAGCAGAGAAAAAAAATGCTGCATGGCTTGAAAAATAGAGCTCAAACATGGAGTGATTGTTGTGCCAAGCTTGATAGGAATGTCCAAAAACAGGTGACAAGGACAACAAAAAGAAAACAATACACTGGGTCGGGCTAATGTGTGTGCTCTGAGGCAGAACTCAATAGAATGAGTTGCTGAATATTATTGTGACCTTTCCTTGATCAACTCAGAGTTTAAGAGATGCCATGCAAGCCAGACTGAAGGTCTCAATTAGAGCCAACAGTTTTCAAGCTGGCAGAAGTTTTGTCTTTGTTTTGGGCGCTCTATAGGAACATGGATGGAGGGGCATGTGGATGAACGAGAAAGCTGGCAATTTCCTGCCGCCTAGAGGTTCCTTCACATGTCCACTGCACATGCCTCCTGCTGAGCCCTGACCCTGGCCCCCCTGCTGGTTCCTGGCCTGCCTGCCTCCTGCTGTCCTGCAGGGACAGGACCTGCACTGCTGCAGGCTTCCCAGTCCTGGCACCCACCCCCAGGAGAGCCCATCACTGCCTTCCTGATTAATAACATGGTGCTGACAAGAGAAGTGCTGCTTTGGGTTCCAGTGGTGACAACCAAGTGCATCTCCGCGCTCATCTCCTCATTGTTTCTACTAAATCTTAATTGCCAGGGTACAGAGGCAGTGAGAAACAGTAAACAGACTGCCTTCTCATGTACTCACAGTTAACTTAAAGGGTCCAGGTGGTCGTAAGGCTCCCGACTAACCAGCTGCCACCCAGCAGTAGTTTATTTATTTTTTATTTGTATTAAATCATAATTGTGTACATTGGTGCAATCATGGGGCACAATGTCCTGACTTCTGTATACAATCTGAAATATTTTCATTGAACTATTTTTAAAGAGCTGTGAGTTTGAGGTGGGGGTGGAGTCTCTGGACTTACTCCCATTGCAATAAACACGAAATGAGTTGGACTTCTGGGTTCTAGTTCTAAGTTTGTCATTGGCTCCCCCCTCCGGTTTCTCCTTTCCCACCATATCCCTACTATGTGTTCCAACTATACTGAGCTCCATAGGAGCCCCCAGCATCTGTCCCCATCTGCATTCATACTGTCCCCTGATGGATGACGCGGTGCTCACCCCCTCACAAGGCAGCTCACTCCACTCCAACCCCTGCAGTTGTTCATAGTTGCCACTGACTTTTATGCAGTGTTTTAAAGTTTTTCTATCCATTATCTCATTGAATGGAAAAAAAAAAAACACCACCACCCAGTGGGGGTAGACATCAACATCCCATTTCATGAGTAATCAGAATCAGAGGGAAGTAGCTTAGTGAGCTCCTCCAGCTTCAGCTCACCCAGTGACTAGTAAGGAGTGGTAAGGTTTGGCATAAGGTCCAACTCCAAATCCCTTGTTCTTTTGATGATTTTGAAACTTGCTTTTTTTGCAACTTCTATTAATTAAACCTAAACCTACCTTCTAGGCAAAGCAAAACAAATACACTCACTCTTTCAAATATTAGCCATCTAAATATTTGAAGGCAACTACTAGGTGCCCTCTAGGCCTGTGTTTCTCACACTTCGAAGTGCACATGGTCTGAGCACAGTGGCTCACACCTGCAATCCCAGCAGTTCAGGAGGCCAGGGCAGGAGGATTGTTTTGAGGACAGGAGCCAGCTGGGCAATACAGTGAGACCCCTATCTCTACAAAAAAATTAAAAAATCAGCCATACGTGGCTGTGCATGCCTGTGGTCCCAGCTACTCATGAGGCTGAGGCAGGTGGATCCCTAGCCCAGGAGTTCAAGGCTGCAATGAGATATGATCACACCACTGCTCCAGCCTGCACTGCAGAGCCAGACCCTGTCTCTAAACAATAAAAAAACAAACACATAAATAAAGTGAAGGGCACAGAGATCACCTGGGGAGTGTGTGAAACTGCAGGTTGGGATTGGACATGTGCCCCACTACCACACTGGGAGTAGCCTGGCCCCCCACCCCCACTCAAATCAGTTGCTTGGAGGAGAAAATAATTTTATATGGTCTTTCAAATTAAAAAGGCTTGCCACAGCCTTCTTGTTCCTTGTTCCCCAGAATTTATAAAAGTGCCTAACTTACATTAAGCATTTAATACATCCTGTCACTGTGTGTGGACAGGAAAGAGGCAGACTCAGTAGAATAAAATATCTTCCCTCCTTCCTCATCCCGCCCCCAGCCTTGGTTTAGAAAGGGCATCTGCCTCTTAGACATGAAACTTATCTGAATAATGTAGTCACTGTCTTTAAATTGGGAACAAAATGACTCTTTTCGGGGTGCTGAAGGCATCATCTGGGATCACACATGTGCCTAAGGGCCGAGGTGCTCAATACATGTGGTTATCACTCCTCAAATGCACCCGAACCAAATAAACCTCAAAAAGCACGTGGACACCTAGCAGTTGCCAAAACACTGTGTTCTCACTTAAATGAGACAGGAAAAATCGCGTCTACTGAAAAGAACACGACGCAAGAAGGGCTCATTCGGCCTTTCCCGTGGGGACTGGAGCGCGAGGCGGCCGCGGGGAGCGCCGGGCGTGCTCTGCCGCCCCCTGCTGGCCGGAACGGCCCACCCGCGGCAGCGTGTCTGGTCCCTGCGTCGCAGCCCTCACGGGACCCGCCTCTCTGCCCGCAAGTTATGCAACACCAGACTGCAGGCGGGGCAGGTTTAGGGAAAGGAAATCACTGAGTTCATGGCGCTTCGATTAACCCTGGGATAAGAGCAGAGGAGAGTAAGAAAACAGCGTGTGCCTTTAGAGTTGCAGGCGCTGGGCAATGTGAATGAACTTAATTTGCACAGGGACCCTAAAAAGCAAGAAGGATCCTTCTTATTTCGTGGATGAGGAACCTGAGGCCCAGGGGAGATTGGATGAAGCACCAAAATACCTCCACCAGTTTTGATTTTTTGAGACAGAGTCTCACTATGTCGCCCTCGGTGGAGTGATACGGCGTCACAGCTCACAGCAACCTCGAACTCTTGGGCTTAAGCGATTCTCTTGCCTCAACCTCGCAAGTAGCTGGGACTACAGGCGCCTGCCACAACGCCCGGCTATTTTTTGGTTATTGTTGTTGTCATTGTTGTTTAGCAGGCCCTGGGCCGGTTCGAACCCACCAGCCCTGGCGCGTGTGGCCGGTGCCATTACCACTGAGCTACGGGAGCGGAGCCAGTGCACCCCTTTTTGAATTGGGGCCATTTTGATTTCAGTTACCAGGTTTCTACACCCGTGGGCTCTGCTATTAGCTGTGGGACCTGCTCAGTCGTGTTGCGTCTCCACACCCTTCCCTTGTGGAATTAGAGTTTGATTAGGGTGACCTGCATCAAGCCTTTTTTTTTTTTTTAAACCACGTGCTATTGTTGCACAGAAATGGGGCTACTGGGTAAAAAGCACCAGGCATTTGTCTCAAGCAAAGCTACTGGGGCCAATGCTCATCCACACGGTGCAGCACGGAGCATGCCAGATTCCCTGCCTTTTTCTCCATGGGCTGCCCGGCTTCCACCCTCTTCCAAATTGTGTAAAGGCGTAGCGATGTGTGCTCTAAACCTTGAAATGTACTAAGGGGTCAGTTTTGACTGCCCACGATATACTGTTTATTTTGCGGAGAAAGGAATATTACAAACTTAGCATGTTTATCTCATCTCATCAGGGTCCAGGAGGCATATTATCCAGGGAGAGTCCGTGAGGTCCCATTGAAATTGCACTTACCACTTTGTCGGGCAGACTTGTTCTCAATCTGAGAGGAGTTTGGTTTGGTTCTTTCCTGGAGTGAAGAGAGTGAACATTTCAGCCTGGTGTAGTTCGGATACTGACTTAAGACATTCTTCTACTTTGTTGATATTGTCAGCTCATAAAATATTTTAAGGATCTTTTTCCCCCATGTGTCTATGCCTCTCAGACAATTTAACAGGAAATTTCATATTTCAAAAGTGCTGCACAAACTAGAAGGCACCTTGGAGGTTATGCAATCCTTTTATTTTGTGGATGACAATCTGGGATATTTGTCCAAAAAGGATAATTCTCGAGAAACAAGGTAAAGAGATGACTGAGCATCTTTCCCCAGACTTTGGATAGTACCTTTCAGGCATTGGCAGAAAGCCACAGGGATAGCTGAGTCAGCACAGCCTCAGGACAGGCACCAGAAAGTTAGGATTCAACCCATTTATCACATGCACCAGCTAAAAATGTCAGGTCTAGGGCTAAAATACATCAGTACCTTTTCTGGAGCTCTCCCTCAGGATGAACTTGGTGCCTGGAGAGCTACTCTGGTCTCATGAAAATGCTTCACTTCACCCTATGTAAAAAGGCCCAAATGATGTCCACCCCTGAACTGATGATAAAATACTCCCCAAGCCTCCTTAGTCAGAGGCAGCCACTTTGCAGCCAGAGACTGCATCTGGCAGTGTTTCCAGACCCACAGCACATGCCAAGCATAATTGAATGTGAGTATGATAAACAATGATGGGCCACTGATTATCTGTGCTGCCTTTGGGACAGGGGTTCCCAGCCATTCTGGAATTGTAGGAGAGATTCGGAGGCCAGTTACGTGCCCTGAATGCTGTCATCTCATCTCATCTTAAAGGAAACTCCCATTCCTATGCTCTTCAAAGTAAAAATAAAATAATAATAATAATAACAACCATTTCACTCTTTTTCCTTATTAACATGGAGCTTCTGTGGTTCATGTTTTATTTCATACCGTCCAGAGCAGCGAGGAAATGACACAAGGGTAGAGTTGGGCCAGCACACAACTATCCTTCTTCAGATAGGGAATGTACCACCCCTGGGGCTTGGACTGAGGAGTGAGTGTCAGGAAGTCTCACAATGAACTTGGCCCAATGTTCCCTCCAGGAGCATATTCATAAAGTTTTGTTTTCTGGGAGCAGGTGGGAGAAGAGAAGACACAGAAATATTATGACATTACAATTGCATGGATTTTTAAGATAAAGGACAAGATTTTAAATTTTATTTACATTTTTAAGAATATGTTTAAATTTTAAACAAGATTTCTGTTTGCACCAGGTTGTATATCCTGCTATTGGTCTCTGATGTCTTGAGGGCCCACATATGGAAAATATAAAATTAGATATTTTATCCCATCTAAACTTTTTGCTTTGAAAATATAGTTTTTATTATACTACGTGTCCTATTGCTATGATGACTACTTCTACTTGCTCTACTATTACTAGTAGAATTACTACTATTACTACCACTACTAATTCTACTACTACTAATAAAGCAACAGCAGCAACAACAAACATGCTCGCTCCTTTCCTTGTTTTTAGAAGTTGGAGATGACCCAAAACTCAAGCAGATGGGACCTGCTTGAAAAGCCTGAAAATACAGTGGTTCTTTTGACTCCTGCATAAGGACACATCTACTTAAAAACTACTAATGACTAAAAATAAAATAAAATAAAATAATAAAGACCAAATATGCTGACATAGTGGTCATCAGTGTTTCAAGCTTGTTTCAAGCTACCTAGGTCCCCCATCATGGCCTGCATGATAACACCAGGGAAGATGGACAGGGCTACTCATTGCCAGTGGCCTTGGATGGGGGATCCAGACACCCTGGGCAGTGCACCTGTGACCCATCTGTGACCCATCTGTGGCACACTAGGGGCATTAAACCCTTGTGACAGTTTTTTGTTTATGAAAACCAAGATCTTCTCTTTGGTCTGATTCATCCCAGATGTGAAGGAGCTTAGAGTGATGGAGGCCTGAATGTGATAGTGATGACACAGAGGTATGTAGTTTCCTCCTCTGGGTTCTGGGATGCCACTTGCTGGTGTTTCCCAAAGGTCTGAGCCTCAGACTGCTTTTAACTGGAAAAGAACATCATTCCCTCATTCAATAAACAGTCACTGAATTCCTACCAGGTGTACGCACTCTGTTAGGTGTATAATGATAAACAAATGCCATCATGTTCCTGCCCACCGTGGAACTTTCTTTCCATGTAGACAAGGGAGAGGGGCAAAGAGGCACGTGCCCTATAGGATGACTGGAAAGGAGAGTGACATATGACACCTGAGAGCATTGCTATGCTGGACCTCGGGAAGTGCAAAAGATCCCCAGAAGAGAGTAAAGTGGCTCAGCACAAGTTAGATGAGGGTGAGGGAATGAAGGCTGTAGGCAAAAGCAGCAGAACTGGAAACCCCCAGGTAGTGCAGGATGGTGAAATATTAGGAAGGTAATGGAAAGAGATGAATGTGGAGGGTGATGTGATCCAGTAAGAAAAAAGTAATGGACGTTGGCCTGAGTTCCTGGCACAGAATGCTTGAAAACCTTGTCATTTCCTGAATGAAAATTTTTGTTATTCACTGTAAGCCACTGACAACCATACCTGAATTTATGTTAATGAGATGCCTGGGGCGGGGTCGGATTGCCAGAGAAACCAAACCAGTGATTAGAGGGGGTTGGACCTCACAGCCCCACCCCTGGGAGGGACCAAGAACTGAGCCAATCACCAGTGGGCAATGATGTAATCAGTCTCCCCTAAGAAATTAAACTGTGGTGAAATCCTGAAGCACAGGACTCAGAGGGACTGCAGGCTGGTGAACTGGTGAACACAAGGGGATGCCCAGAGAGGCCCCATACCCCTCACTCTGTGTGGCACTTCTATTTGGCTGTTACTGAGTTGTGACCTTAAAATTCACCAGTAAATGTGAGGAAAGCATTTCTCTGACTACCACGAGCTGTTATAGCAACTTGTCAAGCCCGGGGAGGGAGTTGTGGGAACCTTGTGACTTTATTGCTGGTTGATCAAAAGTTTAGGTGACCTGGACTTGCAATTGGCATCTGCAGTGCATTTGGGGTTGGTGAGAAGAGTCTCTGGGGACCTATTTCCTGTGGGGTCTGCACCAACTCCTGACAGTGTCAGAATTGAAGTGAATTATAGGATGCCCAGATGGTACCTAGAGAGTTGGAGAATTGATTGGTGTGAGGAAAAACTGCACACTTTTGGTGTCACTAGTGTCATGGGTGAAAACAGTTCAGAGATGGGAACTAGAGTTTGCATTACCAGTGACATCCCGGCATAGAGGAGCTGGACCTTTGCCACCTCAGACATAGATTGTATTGTTTTTGGCTGGATCCTGAGGCTCAACTCTCTGCTGTCACTGTAATTTGTGGTCTGGTTTCATCTGGGACTGTCCCCTAGACACACTTGCAACAATTGGACCTGTGAGACTTTGTGTGAAAAAATATAAGGCTGCTGGTAGCTGGACTAATGGCATCACTTTTCTCCCAGCTAAGACATACAGCCAAGGCTGTGCCCTCCCTGTCCTCACCCAGGCTGAGCCAAGGGGAGGGAAAAAAGTCTGATATCCAAGCTGGAATGCCTCAGAGGAAGCCAGCACTTGGAAAAGTCCCTGTTGCTTCCATTTTTACTGTCTGAAATGCATTCTATCATCTTCACAATGTCAACAAAGTGTATCACAATGTGTGTGAGAGAGAGTGAGAGAGAGAGAAAGAGAGGGAGGGAGCAAGGAAGGGAGGATATTCCTATGTCAGGAAGTATTGAGACAATGACAGTCCCAGCCGCCTGAACATTTCCGCTTATCCTTATTAAGTTTAAGCCCAAGAAACTAAAGCAAAAATTTGGAGATTAAAGGGAGGAAATACGATTAGAATCAGAGTGGGATAGCATAGTCATTCATGGAGTCAGTGTTGGAGCCTGTTCTCAGCCTGATGCTGGGGGAGCCACGGTCAGGTTTCTCTTCAAACTCAATTCTTTTTTTTTTTTTTTTTGTCTCAGCCAGCACTAACTTAGGAATGTTGATTCTCCCCTTCTTCCTTTACTTTGGGCCTTCAACAAATGTTTTTAAGAATGTTCTATGTGCTAGATGCTATGTCAAAAGCTGAAAATGAACTCATAGGCTACTGGTGGTAGTGGTTCAGCTGCAGTGCAGAAAAGTCTCATGGTTTCTATAAAGGTCACACAGAGAAGTACTATAAGATCCATTAATTCCACTCCTAGATACACACTGATGGGAAATAGAAACACATGTCCACACAACATGTATACATGACTACCGTAGAACTCCGTAGGTTGACCACCCAAGAGACTGTGACAAACTGGTTGACATATGGAGGTAGTGAACATAAGGAAATTCTATTCATTACAAATGGTGCATGTCCAGTCTATGAAAATTAGGTCAACTTAAGGAGGTGTTCAGTGAAGGGAGGTGGTCAGTATACAGAGGTGGGTCAATGATGGAGGTTGAACCATATTCATTGTAGTCATTATAGTCAAAAAGTGAGAAAAAAGCCCAATGTCCATCAACTGATGAATGACTAAATAAAATTTGTATATAAATAGTCTTTGGAAATATAAGTGAAATATTGCTATACATATAGCTATAATATGGATGAACCTTGAGCACATGTTAAGTAAAAGCCGTTAGCTGGAAAATAACTCCATTTATATAGAATAATTGTATAATTCCATTTATATGAAAGATCCAGAATAGGCAAATCTGTAGAGATAGAAAGTAGATTAGTGATTGACCAGGGCTGGAGTGAGGGAGAAGAATTTGGGGGGTGATGAATAAGAGATATAGGATTTCTTTGGGGTGGGGGTAACAGAAATGATCTATAAGTGATTGTGGTGATGATTTACTCAACCCCACTGAATAGCAACTTTAAAAGGATGAAAAAAAAAAAAAAGAAATATGTTCTAGGATTAAAAAAAAAAGGCACTTGGATTCTATCCCAGAGGGTTTATTCTGTAGCGGTTCTCATTTGTCTTCCTTGTGGGGCACTTAGAGACTGCAGAGCTCCACCACAGAATGCTGGAATCAGAATTTGTGGATCTCTATGCAGCTATGTAGACCCGCACATGACTGCATCGGTCTGTTCAGCCAGCTAGCTATATAAACGTATATGCATTCTGAGATATGTGTATATATACGTGGATTGACACTGAAGTTCAGGAACTTGCCAGTGTGTGCTTATGTTGGCATTCCTGTACCAACAATTTGGTGAGGTTTCATAACCTTGGTATATCAGTGTCTCCCAGCTGTGTTCGTGTCAACGTGTGATGGTGTCTTGCTGAGTGGCATTCATTATCGTGGTTGCATGTTTTATGAGCCATCATGAGAATATCAGGGCTTGAATTAGAGCAATGAACAAACATGTATGAATTTCTTGTTAAACTTGGCAAGAGTGAAAGTGAAATCAGGGACATATTCGTCCAAGTTTATAAAGATAATACCAGGAAGAAAATGGCAGTGTACAAATGGATTAAACGTTTTCCTGAAGGGAAAGTATCACTGAAGAAGAGACGTCAGAGGAGCCAGTAAGAGTTGAACTGATGAGAAGATTGCAAAATTTTGTCAAATTGTGCATCAAAATTTTCAGCTGACTGTGGGAAGCATAATATCAATAGAGAAACAGTTAAGAAAATCTTAACTAAAAATCTTGGCCAAAAACTCATGGCTCTTCATGACAATGCACAGCTCACTGTCTTTGAGGGAGTTTCCAGCCAGTAAACAAATAACTATATTGGAACATCCTCCCTACTCACTTGATCTGACAACCAAAGACTTTTTTCTTTACTGGAAGATAAAAGGAATATTGAAAGGAAGATATTTTAATGAAAGTCAGGACATCAAGGGTAAGATGATAATAGCTTTGATAGCCATTCCAGAAAAAGAGACTTTTTCTAGGATGAATTTGAGAACTTAATTGTGAGACACATATATATTTCCATAAGTGACTTTGATGCACAGGTACGGTTACACCTTCACCTATAGGTCTTCTAGCAAAAACAAAACAAACAAATGAACAAAAAACTTTAAGTAACTGCCACTTTTCTTTTGGAAGACCTAGTAAGCAATAGGAACTTTTAGTCTTTCTTTTCCAATTTTATTCAGCTTGCCTGCCTTTAACATAACTGATATTTTCACAAAACCTGCCACTCTTTGTTTCAGCCCCTATAGCCTATGGCTAGGAGAAGTGAGAGTTATAAGAAATACCTGTATAGCTCAATAATGAAACACCTGGGTGGAAAGGGCAGCGAGAGGGATTTAGCGCTCCTAACAAGCATGAGAGCTCACGAGATGAGAGCAGTGGTAAATCAGCAGTCTCTACACCTGTGGTGTTGAGAGGCATGAGATTAGCTTTATATTAGGCTGGAGAAGAAGGCAGTTAAGGAGCATGCACATTCTATCACAGACCCACTTACTCTGACTCTGTCTCCTCTCCTGCCTGCAGAACACCAGCATGATATCTCTCTGCTGACAGTTACAAAGCTCTGCTAAAGACTAAGATCTATCTTTCTAAGAAGACTGCTTTATTCTCTCTAAGACTCACACTGTCTTTCTCCCTCTCTCTCTCCTGCTAAAGTAGAGAAACTACTCCAGGCACCTAAGAGAAACTGAACCTGAGTAAGGTAACTTAGCGGTCCACATCTGGAACCTAGTTAAGCTGGGCCGAGGCCTGGTCAGTCCTGGGCTCTGGCAAGAAGTGTCAGAAGTGACATGTGACAACTGTTTTCTTTTTTACCATACTACTTTTCTTAGCAGTCAAACTAGTTCTTAGTTGTATTGTGATTCCTGAGAGAAAAAAGGAAGAGCAAATGGATGGAGTAGTCTCCTAGCATCAAATATAGTTCTTAGGATCTGAGTTGTGAATACAAAAGTTTGACTAAAAATTAAAATCAGAATGGTGCATATATGTGTATGTTCTGTGGATATAGAATATAGTCTAATTCCTGTAAAGAAAAGTGACTATATCTGTTTGCCTAAGATACACAGATCAATCCTAACCTTAGCCTTGGATACTGGTACAAGTTTAGATTCAGACTGAAACTTGGGTGATATTGTTCTTGCCTATATGGCGGAAAAAGAGAGAAGGAAGGATAAAAAAAAGAAGTGAGTAAAACTCAAGTAAAAGCAGCTTATTTCCAGTTTCTATTTCATTGTTTGTAAATTCCATTTTTAAAGCTATGAAAGCTCGTAAGAAATCACAAAGTTAGGAAGTGAGGAGAAAATTGAGGTAGATTTCTGTGTGCAGTTGGCCAAAAGAAGAGGAAAATTGTAAGTGGCAATAAAAAGAAAGATTTATCACAAGAAGGAAAAGGAGGAAAATTTGAGCCTGGACTAAAATGTGCTGCTGGGAAAATGTGTATTATCAAAACTGACATTAGAAGAAGTAGAAATCCTAAACAATTCAATTACCTTAGAAACATACAAATATTATCAAAACATTATCTCTTGGAACAGCTTGAACTAATTATCTTTAGGTGAATTTTTTCAGATCCTTAAGGATGTAATTCCTGTTTTCATAAATATTTTCAGAGCATAAAAAAATGCACACCAATTTACACTAACCTAATTTATAAAGCCAGAATAATTCTTTTACTAAATCTCAAAACATCTCATTTCTCCCTCTTTTCCTCCCTCTGTTCTTTCCTTCCCTCATTCTCTTACACACAAATATAACCATTGACCAAAATCAACCAGCAGCTCAAAAATTTCTGCAAAAATCCCACCAGATATACAAGGGAATTAAATTTTCTACAGATAGCAAAATAATAATTCATCATAACCCAAAACATTGT
This sequence comes from Perodicticus potto, assembly GCA_963574655.1. Lineage (NCBI taxonomy): Eukaryota > Metazoa > Chordata > Mammalia > Primates > Lorisidae > Perodicticus > Perodicticus potto. The sequence goes on along the minus strand of CAUYRH010062700.1, from coordinate 81,355 downwards.
CAAAGTTTAAGAAAACATGAAAATATAGCATGCTATATTAACAAGTCATGTAAAAAAATTATCAGTAAATATGAAAAGGCATTCAATAAAATTTAAAAACCATTCCTTCTTAATGTAGAGAGGAGGAGAAGTATACTTCTCAAAAACATAAGGAACATTCTCCTCAAAACAACAGGCATCAGAACAACAGTGCTAAGTAGAGCCATTACTACTAAAATCAAGTCCTAGAGTAGTGAGCATACTATCATCATGATTAACAGTATTTTAATATGACCAATATATAAATTCATAGAACTGAACTATCCTTTAAATAAAAGGAAAAAGTTATAATTTGTCCAAAATAAATCAGGTATGCTCTTTCAGAATGTAGAGAAAAGAAAAGCAAACTAAATAGGTATGAACAAATATATGAAAATGCATTTATTTTTATATACATCATCAGTAATTTAAAATATAAGGAATAAATTTCTCTTCATAATATCAATAAAATAATAAAATACATAGAAATAGTGTTACCTCAGACAAATCTGTTTGAATATGTGATGCTAAGAATTAAATAGAGAAGACTGTATACCTTTCTAGCTGGGCAGACAGTATTTTAAAGATTTTAAGCTTTTTAACACAATTTGATTCTAAAATATAAGGATTTTCTTTTTAACTTATTAAAATGATCCTATACTGTATAGAAAAGTTAATAGGTGAAAAGAAAAAAGAAAAAATTGAAAAGGTAAAATAATGACATCGAATTAACCTATCCCCCAAACAAAAACATACTGTGAATTACAATAAATAAAATAGCTTGCCGCTATTGAAAAACATATACAGAGAAATGAAACAAAATAATACTTTATCAGTTCATTACATATAAGATGTAAATAAACAACAAAGAAGCCATCTCAAAACAACGGAATCAGTTATACATTGGTTATTCAAATTAGCTAAAATTAGGAAAATTGGTTTGGCAGAGGTCACTAGTTGATGCTCAATATCTACTGTCCCTTTTTTCCCTGGCAAAGGAGACTGGACTTCCATAGGAGGGGCAATGTGTCTGGTTAAAAGATTCCATATCCAGCCTTCCTATGCTTGGCTGTGGTCTGAGAGTAATAATCCTAAACAATAAGGTACAAGTGGAGATGATGAGTGGAATTTTGAGCAAGGATGCTGCCTTAGCCAGGAGTGGATGCTTTTGTTTTCCTCACTTCCTCTTTCCTCCAATGGAATATGGAAATTATGACTGAGCTTCCATATCAAAATAAGCCACAGAGGACCTTAAAAAGACAAATCACTAACTGGAGCAAACACACACACAAACATGTACCTAACTGGAAAAAGAATTAGTATCTAGGATATACAAACAAACACATATGAATTCATAGGAAAAGAAAAATAATAATATATAAAATGGACAAAACATTGACCAAAGGAGAAACACAAATATCCAATTAAAATCTAGATTGCATAAATGCAAATTAAAACCATAATGAGCTATGTTGTCATGCCATCAAGTTGGTAAGAATTGAAATGCTTTATGAGTTCCAAGTGTTGGTAAGAATAGTGAGCTGGAAGGAATTGAATGGTGCAAACAATTTGAGAAACATTTTGGCATTATGTAGATATTTAGAAAATCACATGCCCTGAAATCTGGCATTTTAACCCTTAGATGTAACAGGTAAGAAAAACTGTTGAACATTTTCATCAAGGGACACATGCAAATAATTGTAGAATCCTTATTTAAAATAACCAATGCTGAAAACAAGTGCAGTTAAGAAACAAATAAATGTCGTCTATTCTTACAGTAGATCATTAAACAGCAGCGAATATGAATTTCAGTTACAAACATCAACATAGATTAACCTTAAAGTAGAATAGGTACTGAACATATCACATCATAAAAGAATATATATAAGTGGATTCTATTTATATAAAAGTCTAAAGTAGGCCAAACTGAACAATATATATCAGATAGGTGGTAAATACTACACAGAAGAGCAAAATAATGGTATCTTCTTTCTGCATTTCTTTTTGCATTTAGCCCCCAGCATCCTAAAGCGGGTATTTGAATATTTCTCAAGAGGCGTCCTTGGCACTTCCGCACTATCATTCCCCAGCATTCCCTTTCCTTCACCTCATCCTGGAGTTCCTACCAAGACTTCTTACTTCCTCTCTCTCTTTCTCCTCCTTTCCCAGAGGTTTAGAAGCTCTGGGACTTGGCAAAGTCTTGCTTTACATGCTACCTAACTGGGAGGAAGTGAGAGTGGATAAGGAGAGAGTCATTTGTTGAACTGGTTTGGAAGATTAAGTACAAATGGGCAAGGAAATATATTCCTGGCGCAGAAACCTTGATATTCACAGAGGGGACTTCAGGATCACACAACATGGTGCCTGAGAGCCATACATTTGAATTATAACAGATTTCTTGTAAAACGAGAACAATTGCTCTTCCAACTGCCTTTTCCATTTTTCAGATTATTATATCAGAGTATATTTTGCAAATACAAGTTTATCTTGTTGCTTTAGAAGCAGGAAACCTCAGATGCTTGAACTAATCTTGCCCTTGCTGTGAATCTTGAGATTTCATTACCACTGATAGGAATCTGTGTCATCTCATCACAGACATTGTTTCATTACAGGTAAATTGGAATGAATACTTATTAACCCTGCTACCTTATCACTGAACTCGATATAGTTCTTGAGTGTTTTTCAAACATTTAAATACATTTTTAAGTTATATTAAGCACATCTTCTTTAAAATTTTGTTTTTTTTTTACATTAAGCATATCTTAAGGAGTTATTTCTATTTTAATTTTTGGGAACTTCTATTATTGCAGAAGTTAAAAAATTATGTAATACAAATTAGTAGGCACAAATTAACAGTTGACAATCAAGGTGATTTTTCTCCCCAGGGGACATTTGGCAATGTCTGGAGACATTTATAGTGATCCCATTTGGGCCAGGTGGGTATATAATGGGTGGAGGCCAGGGAATGTGCTACAACACACAGGGCATCCCCTACAACAAAGAATCATTCAGCTTCAACTGCTGGGAGAACAGAGATTGCAAATCCCTGGTGTAGATTTATGGTGAAGATAAAGCTGACTGGTATGCAAGCCTTTTTACTTGTTTCAAACCTTTCTTAGACAATGCACACCAGCTTCCTCGCTCCTTCTTTAGGTGACAGGCTTCTTTCCTATTTATATTTCGCCATAGTGGAACAATTCTTTACCTAGTAGAATGTCTTATTTGAGACTTTCCTTTTGGCCAGCACTACTTCATCTGTTGGCTCAGATGGTAACCAAATTTAGCTGCCTAACTCTCCAGGAGTCACACAGCTAAAAGTGTTTCATTTTCTGTCACTGAGGAAATCGAGTGCAGAGACAGAGTGTGTATCAATGTCACAGTGATTAAGGATTTCACTCCTTCCTTCAAAATCTAAACATTTTCATTTTCGGAAGCAATCTAGTTGGGTTAATTTTGGATAATGAATGAAAAAAATTCTAATTTAAAATAACCAAAGATCCATGCCAGTGTTGGTTCTCAGACTATAAGTGAAATAATCAGAGCCCCCACAGTGGCTTCAGAAAGACAGTTGCACTCAGCCTAAAAAAATCGACCCTTTTAATTAACTCTTTCAAGAGGTCTTCCAGGATATATCCCTGGGTCTCAGTGAAAGGAATACTGCAGGTCATGGAAAACAGATGAGAAGGCCAGTAAGACGTCTCATCCAGGGTCTACCATGTTAGAACTGCTGGTTGGGCAGTCATTAAAAAAGTATTATGCAAAAGATCCATGAGACAGTTTATTAAACTAATGCAGATTCTTCGGTTTTGCCTTTAGAAATCCAGATTAATAGGGTAGGGATGGAAGCCCAGAATGTTTCACAAGCACCCCAGGAGGGAGGTTGAGAAACCTGCTTTAGAATGGCATGCCTGTGTTTCCTTCCTTGGCTTGTCAGTACGGTATCAAAGGAATTTCTCTCTCATGCCTGTTCATTAGTGCGGAGACCAGTAATAATGATATAAAAGTAATAATCTTGATCTTTTTAATTATTAAATCATAGCTGTGTACATTAATGCGATCATAGGGTATAATGTGATAGTTTTATATGCAATTTGAAATATTTTCATCGAACTGGTTAACATAGCCTTCATGGTATTTCTTTAGTTATTGTGTTAAGATATTTATATTCTACATGTAGTAAATTTCACATGTACCCTTGTAAGATGCACCGCAGGTGTCATCCCATAAATTACCCTTTAACCACTGCCATGGAAGTGGTTGGCCTGGGTGCCTGGTCTCTTTTGCCAAGAAAAAATTGAATTAGATGTTACATGTGAAATGCTTTCTGAATTATAAAGAGGAAAATAAGCCTATTTTCATGTACTAAGCAAATAGTGGTGGCTGCTTATACAACACAATGCCTAGCAGCATGACTAAGCAGAGAAAAGCCTAGAATATCACTATGTTGTTCACTCTCATGTCTTTATTTATTTTTATGCCACTATTTTTTTTTTTAGTTTCGAAATTTATGTGCTGTTTTGCTACATGTATACCATGTGTAGTGATCAAATCTTTGTGTAGGGAACATTAGAATTTCCTCTTCTAGCTATTTTGAAATAAATAATATGCTACATACTATTAACTATAATTTCTCTCCTGTCCAGATATGGTTTGGATGAGGGCCCATACAAATCCCAGGTTGAAATTTGACATCCGGTGTTCGGGGTGGTGTCTGGTATGAGCAGTTTGGGTCCTAGTGGGAGAGTGGATCCTTCATGAATGGCTTGGTGCCCCCCTTGAGATAGTGAGTTCTCACTCTCAGTTCATTCCAGAGCTGTTTGTTTAAGAGAACATGGGGGATTTGATCCCTCTCTCTTGCTCCTGCTCTCACCATGTGACATACCTGTTACTCCTTTGCCTTCTCCCTTGAATGGAGGCTTCTTGAAGCCCTCAGCAGAAGCAGAGGTTGGCACCATGCTTTTACAGTCTGCAGAATGATGAGCCAAATAAATCCCCTTCTCCATAAATTACCCAGCCTCAGATCTTCCTTTATAGCAACACAAAATGGACTAACATACATATTATCTGATACTAGAACTCATTCCTTCTAACTGTGATTTTGTGCCTGTGAACTAACTTCTCTTCTTCCCCTCCTTCCCCACTTTCCATGTTGGCATGGATGTGGCGAAAAGGGAACAGTTCTACGCTGCTGGTGGGAATGCACACTAAAACGTTCTTTTTGGAAGGATGTTTGGAGAGTACTTAGAGATCTAAAAATAGACCTGCCATTCGATCCTATAATTCTTTTACTAGGTAGATAGCCAGAAGACCAAAAATCACATTATAACAAAGATATCTGTACCAGCGTGTTTATTGCAGCCCAATTCATAATTGCTAAGTCATGAGATCCAATGTTTTAGCTCCTACCTGTGAGTGAGAACATGAGATGTCTGTCTTTCTGTGCCTGGTTTATTTCACTTCTCATAGTGACCTCCATTAAAGCTTAGAAAGCAAATACAAGTAGGTATGGACTGACAGCGTATGACAAGATGAAGGGATGCCCGTGGAAAGAAGTTTTGAGTCGAGGTAGTGAATTGGCAGAAGGCAGAGTGTCATTTTGAAGAAGAGTCAGCAGATATAAACACCTGTGCTGAGTGTGGGTTGGCAGGTGTTTCAGGGAGACTTATGCAAATTATATTCAGAATCCGAAGTCTCAGGTGCCTGGCCTGGGGCTGACTGTCTTCATGTCTGCTACAAGACTTACTATGTGCCTGATATTGGTCGAAACTTTAAAGACTCCCAAGGTTGTTACCCCCATCTATGGAGATGGGGGCAATTGTGTTTACTTCAGGGTAGACCCTGTAAGGATTAAGAGATAATGTGTGAAAAGGAATATCTGTGTAATAAAGCACCTGCTTTTGATTCTAGGTACAGGCTCACAAAAATGGGGCAATTCTCAAAATCGAGCACAGAGTGGCAAGCTGCCCCTAAACTAATTTGTTGTCATTCTTCAAAGCAGCCACCTGTAATGGGAGTTTGACAAATGGCTACTGCATTTGAATATGACTACACATGGCAACTGCCAAAACTGTAAATGTTGGCAGTTGAAGTCTTATTTAATTGGTCCAGCCTATTTTTCCGGTTTCCTGCTCTACCCTCTAACGCACGCACACATGCACACATACACACACATACACACACGGGCACACAGAGAAGCACTCTCCCCAGCTAAGCTAGCTCTGCTTTTGCATAGTGTCCTTTCCATTTCTGATGACTTGATGACCATTGACTATCATCTTTTAGCTTCACTGAGAAAGCTACATCCTAAAATTTGCCAACAAAAAAAACCTGACTGGGGACTGCACCTGCAGTCAAAGTTGGAGTGAAGAGTAGCACAAAGCAGCAAACATGATGGTTGGAGATTTACACAGGAACCTTTACTTGGCCAATTATCAGATATTTGTGGGGTCTGCCCGTGTAGGATGGGGCTTTTCCCACTGAGTGTCCTACCACATCGAAGTCATCCCATTATGATGTGTGAAAATTAAAAACTGGAAAAAATTGTTAAATGTGAGTGTTGCATAGTTGGAACAACTGAAAACATTGATTTTTTAATATATTCAGGTGAGGGTGATACAGTCTAAGTATATTGACAGCTTGTATATTTTTTCCAATTCTGTTTTATTCCTTTTAAGAACATTTTTAAAAGTAGGTTTATTGAGATATAAATCACATAGCAAAGAATTTATCATTTTAAGGGTTTAATTTGATGAATTTTGATATGTGTATATGGTCCTGAATCCACTACCACAAGGAATAGAGAGAACATTTCCTTCATCCCCCAAGTTTGCACATGTTCCATTGGAGTCGATTCCTCCTCAATCCCATAGAACTGGGCCATCACTGATTCTAGACCTTTAGACTGTCACGGCAGTGGAATGGTGCAGTATGTAGTAGCCTTTGTGAATGTCTCCCTCAACTTCTTCTAATACTTTTGAGATCCATCCATGTTGTTGCGTGCATCAGAAGTTAGTTGTTTTTTATCCCTGAATAGTTCATTGCATGGTTGTAAAATAATGTGTTCATCTACTCATCAGTTGATGGACAGTTGTTTCTTGGCAATTATGAATAAAGCTGCTACAAACATTTGCAGATAGGTCTTTGTGTAGACATATTTTTCGTTTTTATTGGGTAAATGCTCAGGAAAGCATTGCCAGGTTGTATTTGTGGAATGTTAAGTATATGTTTCACTCTACAAGAAACTGTCAAATCATTTTCCAAAGTTGCTGTGACATTTTGCATTTTGCCCAGCAAGGCATGAGAGTTTCAAATGAACTTCAACTTCTGTAGCACTTTCTATTGTAAGTTATTAACTTTTAAATTCTAGACACTCTAATACATTGTTGTGGTGTCTTGTGGTGACTTTAATTTACATTTCTTATGTACTTGGTCATCTTTTCATGGGCTTATTTGTCTTTTATATATCTTATGAGGTGCCTATTTAAATATTCTGGCTAGTCTTTAGCCGTATTTTTTTAAACTTTTATTTCTTCTTATATTCTTGATATATCCTGTTTTTCAGATAAGTAGCTTTTGATTATTTCTCCCAGTCTTTGTCTCGTCTTTCATTTTCTAAACGGTATTTTTTTCAAAGAGCATGTGTTTTTAATTTTGATGATGTCAACTTAGTCAAAATGTTTCTTTCATGGGTTATGCTTTTTGTGTATTATCTAAAAAGGGACGTTCCAGTCAAGATTACCAAGACTTTTCTTGTATGTTTTCTTCTAGAAATTTCAGGTTAGCTCTTACATTTAGGTCTACAAGCTACTTTGAGCTAATTCTCGTCTGTAATAGGAGATAGGGATTGAGATGAATTTTTTTATTTTCATATGAATATCCAGCTTCGGTATAATTTGTTGAAAATTCTCTTTTCCTCAATGCCAAGACGTCCTTGTCAAAACTCAAGTGACATATTCCTTCAATTATCTTTCAGGGCTCTCTGATTCTGTGGGTCTTTATGTCTGTTCTCCTGTTGTTGCCAGACCATCCCAATCAGTATATGTTTATGGCAAACCCTGGACTTACAGAGCATAAGTTCTCTTAACTTTTTCCTCTGGGCTACTCTAAGCTTTCCCATATGTATTTTAGAATGAGGTTAGCAATTTCAGCAAAAAAAAAAAAAAAAAGAAAGAAAGAAAGAAAGAAAAGAAGAGAAAAACTTCTGAAATATTGATTGGCATTGTGTTGAATCTATAGGTCAATGTTTTACAATATGGTTTTTACATGATTTGAAAGAAATTAAAAGAAGAAGAATATTTTGTGCTGTGTGAAAATTACATGAAATTCAAATTTCAATGTTCATAAATAATGTTTATTGGAATATAGACACATACTTTTTTTAGAATTGTCTGTGACTATTTTCACACTACATGTATGTGGTATTGAGTATTTATAAGAGAGATTGTGTGGTCTACTAAGCTTCAAATATTTGTGGTCTGGCCCTTTACAGGAAAAGTTAACTGATCCTGGGTATGTATTTTCAATTTGGGGGCCTACAGTTTTTTAATACAGAAAACTGAGCCCTGCTTTACTTGTGTCCCACACATTTTGATGTTTTGTATTCATTTAGCTAACTCAAAATATTTTCTAATTTGGAATTTCATTTTTGGCCCATTGGTCCATTAGAAGCACATTGTTCAGCTTCACTGTTACTGGAATATATGAAGGCTACAGGTTTGTGGATGCCCAATGCCAACTTAGTTAAAGAAAATGTATGACTATGTGCATTTTTGAAAAACTGGAAAGAAATACACCAGATTGTTAAAGATGAAAAAAAAAAGTGCATTGTTCCATTTCCACATATGTGGGGACTATCCAGACATATTTTCATTGTTGATTTCCAGGCTGAATTCTTCCTTTTTATCTCTGCTATTTTTATGCTAGTGTTATCTTACGTTTTAGTTTTAGATGTTATAAGCCTCACAATATATTATTATTTTTGCTTCATATCATCAATTATCTTTGAATGGGAAGAAAGAAAAATAATGTATTTTATATGTAGTATTTTCCTTCATTTCTAGCCTTCTTCATGTCTTTATAAGTTTCATATCTTCTTAGTTGCATTGTTTCTGATGAGAAAATGCCATCCCTCTTATCTTTGTTGTTCTGTACGTAAAGTACAATCACTTCCTGAACACCTGTGCCACTGAGAAGGATTCTTTTGGGTCTCTTGACCTGCTTTTAGTCTTTCTTGCGAAAATCTTGTGCAGCATATGGAAAAAAGCTTGCAAGGTATATGAATTACCCTTATATCTGGGCCTCATAGCTACACCTAGCTTATGTAATTACCTCTACTTGTCCTATAAAAATGTATTGAAATTTTATCTTATTTTTTTTTATAGCCATCAGACCACTTCCTTTCCATACCATATTCTGCCAAAGGTAATAGAGTCTACCTGTCTCATCTTACCTTGGAGGGGTGGAAACTCACTGGAAGCCAATTTATTTTTTTTTAATTTCTGGTTAATGAGAGGGTATAAATCACTGGAATACAATGTTTTCATTTATTAGAGATCCTCTCTCTTTTTTTTTAGGGTCCCTCTTGTAGTTGTGTCCTGCACCCCCAAAGTGTGCCATGTACCCTTAAATTGTGCCCATTAAACAGGTACACACAAATTGCCTTCCCTCCTCCCCTCTCCCCACTTCCTCCTCTCTCCAACATGAATTGATTTGAATTTTTCTTATGTGGGAGTGTATTGGATCTTCTACTGGCTTCACGTTAGTATTGAGTACATTGGATACTTGCTTTTCCATTCTTGTGATACTTTACTAAGAAGAATATGTTTCAACTCCATCCATGCTGATACAAAAGATGTAACATCTCTATCTATTCTTATGGTTGAATAGTAGTATGTTGTTCCACCTTACATTATTGATTGGCTGATTGGCTCAAAATAAGTTCTGATTTTGCAGATGTTAAAACTTTTTTTTCATCTTTGGAGCAACTTTTATTTTTAATTGCTTTGTATATCCTATGTGGAATCAGAGCTCCAGCATTTATTTAAAGCTGCCTTCAGAGTCAGTCTAAAATCAAAAAGAAAATCTACCCCACTTGTACATCTTTTTAAAACCACTTATGATATTCCCAGCTTCACCCATCTTAATCCCCTAACTTGGCTCTAAATGCCAGTTTGAAAAGCCAAGTTCACCTTCACAGAATTAAGATTTATAGTCTTCGAATATATTAAAAGAATGTGTTACAATACCTCAAAGAAATTCTTAAAAAAGGAGTACTAGAAACATTTGAAAATTAGAATATGTGTTTAGTGCTCAAGTTAATTGCCTTGAAATTTAACAGTTCTTTACACAGAAGAGGTTTTTGATCTGCTTATTTAAATGAATCAATTACATACCCCTTTTTCATAGAAGAATCATAGCAATATTTCTATTTCTTCAAATGTACAACATCACTAATGTCTTCTTACATCAGCAAGTAGTCATTGAGTATCATCAAGAGATTATGTTAGGTGAATCCAGGTATCCAAAGGACATTTCAACATGGACTTTTCCATTCTAGAAAATAAGAAAATGTGTTGGATAGTTTTGATTGTGAGTTAAAATTTCAGAGAATTCAATGTGTGAGGTATTCAATGTCTGACAGTATCTGTTATGAGTGAAAAGGAAATCAAAGAAGGGAAAGCTTGGAGCAGAAGCTTGAGATGAACCTGGAAAGATGATTTAAATACATAACCTAGGGAAGGAGGGGAGCACTGCAAGAGGCAAGGGCTTGTGAATAGGCCCACCCGGCTGGTATGAAATTCGCACATTGGGGGATAGTAAGACATCAAGATAGAATCTTGCAGGATGCCTCTAAAGATGAGGCCAGGAGTTTAGACATTTACTAACTATATCAGGAAAGAGGACATCACTGTAGATTTTCAAGCAGGAAAAATGCCAAGATATAAAAAATATTTTAGGACAAATAAACTAAGAATGACATTTGGGGAAGTGGAGTCTATTTCCATATAGGTATGAGAAATCTGAAATAGAATAATACAAAAATTGCTCTAGAGTGAGATATTTTATATTGAATTTCTACAATTTTATCTCAACCACTTATTGGCCAATTATTTACTACCTGTGTAGTAGTTATCATGTTTTGGCATTTCGCGTACCTCCTTCACTGAATGACTTGCTAGAACCATATTGCATACTTATATTTTTAATGCACCCAGTATGTCCCTAAAATGGTTTGCCTACAGTTAAAAAATAAGAAAAGTGAGCAACATTATTTACACTAACTAGATTAGAGAGTTTAATAAAAAATACTTCATAAGAGGTGGAGAAGCTAGAGGGGATTCATTGAGGAGATTCAATGAACAATGATATACTTTGGAAATGGCTTGTAAGTGATAAGGAAAGTTGGCCAGTTAAATTTTAGCTAATTAAATTAAATTAGTTAAATTTAGTTAAATTAGTTAAATTTAGTATTAGATTTAAGGACCTCCAACTAAAAACATTATTTCAGCTTTTGGAGATAAACAGTACAAGTGAGAAATCATCTGTACCTTTACCTACTACTTATCATAATCTCTTATATAACATTATCGAATTATGACTTAAGGATCTTCTACTCTGTTCCAAACAAATCTTTGTCTCTGTTAAGACAGTGCACATAGAATCCATTTCTAATTTATCTTTGATTTCCTCAAAATAGTTAGCATAGTGACTTACACATGGTATAATTAGTCATCGACACACAGTTATTATATCAATGAGGAGACTGACCAGTATTTATCAGGGGTTCTCAGCCTCAGCAGAGCTGCCGTTTGGACTGAATGGCTCCTTGTTGTGTAAGCTGTCCTGCAGATTTCAGGATGTTTAGCATCATCTCTGGCCTCTACCAACTAGAGGCCAGTAGTATCCTCATTCCCTAAGTTGTGACAATTAAAATATACCCAGACATCTCCAAATGTATTTTGTGCCATGAGGGGGTGGTACAAAATGAGCCCTGGTTGGAAAACCACTGGTTTCAATAGGGGGTGGCACAAAATTAACCCTGGTTGAAAAACCACTGGTTTCATTAGATACAGAATTGGTGGTATCAATATTTAGGGGTCAATTCATTATAGATTATACTTTAAGTTCCAAAATGAAATGGAACATAGAAAAGAAATAGCTGATGGCTAAGAAAAAGTTTTGGGTAATGAGTATAAAATTGGGGAGGGAGTAACTAACAAGAGAGTTTCCAAACTAGTTATTAATTCTGTAAATATCTTATTCCCTGTATGTGGTGCCAGCTCAGTAGTGTCTAGGAGAAACAGGTGAAAAACAAACGTACCTTTAATGTTCTAGCACCCACAAAAAGAATCTAGTAAAATTTATTTTAATAACATATATTTTTTAACCCCCTATATCCAAAATATTACTATTTTACCGTATAATCAATGTAAAATTACCAATGAGCTATGTGTACTCTGTTTTTTTGTATGCAGTCCTTGGAACCGGTGTGTATTTTACATTTGTGTCCACTTGGCCCATCCAGTTTGTGGGCTCCATAGCCGCATGTGACCTGTGGCTATCATATTGGATAGAGTAGGACAATTGAATCCAATTATATAAATGAGTTCTTGTCATTCTAATTCAATTATCCTTTTCAGAAAGACTTTTGTAGCAGCTATTCAAATGTCTTACAATTTTTATAAAATTAATGATTACAAATAGTAGAAGTTAGTTTGTTGGTGTAGAGTTTGATGAGTCTGAATAATGCGTGGAATCAAGTAATCACCACCACAATTACTTTTCAGAAAACTCTCATCCCTTGAATTCATCTGTGCTGCTCTTTTGTAGTCAACTTCACCACCACCTTGCGCCAATGCAGGATTTTTAATTTATTTTTTAGGAGTAGTATTCTCTTCTTTTTTAAAAATAAATTTAAGGTAAAAAAGACAGTAAACAGAATGACTGTAAAGATGCAACCCTTGACATTTGGGAGAATATTCTTTTCAAAAGCTCGTTTGCAATTATAACTCTGCTTGACTTGAAGTCACACAAGCCCACTCAGAGAGGGGGACATGTGCTTTCCCTTCCCCCACATTCATCTGTCATTCCTCTCCCAGAATACTCCACATGACAGATGGTAAAATTACACCAGGAGGGACCCAGAAGAGGGTTGCAGGCAAGGACTCCACAGGTGGGAGCCTTTCCACAGAGACAAGGACTCGGAGGGTCCCCACTGGGTGCTGGATCTTTCTTACACTTCACTTTCCACATCATTCTTAAATTTCTCTCCTTCAAGGTCTCTTTGCTTTATCATGGAAAGAAACCCATGAACAATACAGCCTTTGAATGCACGTGTGGTTTCTGTAGTGGAGGGGCCTTGACTGCCGCTCTCATCAAAGTCTAGATGACCTGAGTTGTGCCAAGCACCATGAGGGCAGGTGTCCTTGGGCCAACTGACAGCAGTGGCTCTGGCTTTGCTGTGACTCTCAGCATTCCCATTCTGTTCAGAAGCCTGGGAAGCAGATGGGAAGAAGCATGTGGAAGCACCTCCCTCACATATATGTCATTATTGGCACCCTGGTTGGGAAGAGGAAGGTTGCCTGTTTGCTTGATGTCGTTCCAGGAGCACATTCCTACTGTGCTGCCCCTAGAATCATGTTCCAGAAATAGAGTTCATCAAGTCACTCACGCACTCACCAACATACAGAGACAGATACCCATGTGCAAGCAAATTACTCTTAGATCACATTGTCGAACACTTGTCTTTGCAATGTGCAATTGGAACAATGCAATTATGTTCTTTAGGATTTCTATTGTGGGCTCTCTCCTTGGTATCCTTTATACTTTATCAACTTATCCTAATACTTATCTCCCATCCTTTCTTATGTAAACATGAGGTTAAAATAATATCAAGAGATTGTAGTGACATAAAGGAAGGCACTGACCCAGAAATACATACACTAATTGGGCAAGTGCTTTGAGTAATTATTTTGTAAAAATTAAAGTAGAAAAAACAATTATAAATTATATAAAAGCAATAACGCCCTTATAACTTTGTATCTCATTCCTCCCACAATCTCCTAGAAACGTGGTTATGTTGGAAAACCTGGGGCCCATCCAAAAATCTGCATGTCTGCAATAAATGACTATCAGTTACTTTATCCAATTCATTTCAAGTTTACCACAGTTTCAATCAAGTCATGTATTCTCACTGGCATGCACTTTAAAAGGGAAAATTTCCCATTTATGGGTGCTCACTAGGCCAAGAGAGAAATAGTGGCAGAGGCCATGCCGTATGTTTGTAGATTCCCATTTCATTTTCCTCCCAGGAATGTGGGAAGATTACCTTTTCCCAGGCTCTCCTGCTGATTGAGTTCTGGCTGAGAAGATACTGATCCCACAATTATGGGAACATTGTGGGCCATATCCAGATCTAGCCCCTAAAACCACCCACTCAAATCATCACGCATACTCCTTGGGGCTCAGCCTGACACAGGACATCCCTTGGGGCCTCTGAGACCCCTGAGGGTGGTGCAGCTACTCAGTGGAAACAGACTGGGTCCCTGTTTGAGTGTGGAGCCAGAGCCTCTGTCCCCAACCAAAACTCTGTGAGTCACTGAACTTCTAGAATTATTTGTAACTCTAGAAGCATTTTTCACTTTCTACTCACACAGGTGCCAACCACTTGATCCCCGACTTTCTTTGCCTGTGGTCTTAAAGTACAGGTCATTAGAACAGGTGCTCCTTTGGTTGGATGTGGCTGTGAAGGATGTGATGCTATTCCTTTTCTGAGACTGGGGGAGGGAGACTTGTCTACTGCCCTGTTTTTACTAATATCTACTGTCCAAGTTGCATTTTCTTGATTTGGTCTACAGGAAAAATCATTAGGGAAAAGCTGGGTCTTTTAACATCACTGGGGCAGATAGCAGGTAATCACTTGTTGGCACTTGAATGGTTCTACAACTGGTTTTCTTGGAAAAATCGTGTGCATTTATAAATAAGTAGAAACATGATTAATTGTGGTGATACTAAGAATATGTAGCACAAAAATTTAAGAATAATAGTGAATTATATAATATTTGTATTACAAATTTTATATAGCCAATTGACTCACAGAATGCTTTCATTGTCTTCTGCCAAGCTCTTGCATCCATAGCCAACTGATTCTTATGAGTCAACCATGATTTGACAAAGGTACACCCCACTCTGCTCTTTTCCTAGCACATTTATTGTCATTCCACATGATAGACGGTCTACTACGAAACTATTTGTCACCCTTAAGCAAATTATATTCATTAAGCTGAAACGTCTTTCAACTGTAAGACTAAACATATTGGAACTCCACTTGCTAGTGAATTATATAAGTAACATTTGCACTAAGTCAGATAATAGTTTTTGCATGCTGGAAAGATATTGTCTCAAGTTTTTGTGTAACTCATAATGTTATGGCTGTATAATTGACATCCTTTTATGTATAATCTGTATTATTAACATTTTCTCCATCAAATTTTCAAGTCTAGACCAGACATTGGCAAATTTTTTTCTGGAAAGAACCAAATATTAAAGATTTTAGGATATGTGGGCTTCATGGTCTCTCATGACATTACCCAGCTCTGCCATTGTCTTACGAAAGCAGCCATAAACCATACATAAACAGATGGGCATGGTTGTTGTCTGATAAAATTTGGGTGGAGGGAGGGTGATTAGTGGGATCACACTTACGGTGCATCTTACAAGGGTTCAAGTGAAAATTACTAAAGATAGAATAGAAATGTCTTCATATAGTGATTAAAAGGCCATGTAGGCTATGTTAAATAGTTCAATGAAAATATTTCAGATTGTATATAAAGTCAGCACATTGTGCCCATGATTACACCAATGTACACAATTATGATTTAATAAAAATTAAAAAAAAATTTTACAAAAATGACCACAGGCTGAATTTGGTGCATTGATTATAGTCTGCCAAACCTTGTCTAGATAATCAGCAAAACAGTAAATCAAGCCTTGATTTGTAGGGTTTGACAATTTGTGTGGTGTAAAAAAACCCCAATTTCAGTCTGTTGATATACTATTGCCACCACCTATTTCTATTTGCAATGGAAATAATGGCAAGAGCATAGATAACAGTAAAATGTTTACTACAATAATTACGAATATCATCAAATATTTATTATCTTTGTTTTTAATGTAATTTAATTGTAAAGCTATATAATTTATGTTTAATGATGATAGTTGTATTTAACAACTTTTTAACAAAATTCATGAGAATTGAGTTTAAAATTGATAATGTATATATTTATGGGGGTGTGCATGACATTTTGATACATGCATACAATATGGAGTAATCAAATACAATTAGGTATCAGCCACCTCAAGGATTTATTATTCCTTTGTGTAAGGAACGTTACAAATCTTCTCCTCTAGCTATTTTTGAAATAGACAATAAATTATTGTTAATTATTGTCACACTACTGTGCTGTTGAACACAAGAACATTTTCCTTCTATCCAACTGTATGTTTGTACCCACTAATTGATCTCTCTTCATCCTCCACTCCTCTCCCCAGTCCAGCCTCTGGTACCCATCATTCTACTCAGTTCATGAATTCAACTCTTTTGCTCAATGAGTAAGAACATGCAATAAAATTCTTGAAAATTTATTAATTGGATCTTGCAAGAGAGTATGATCTTGTTCTGCTACCTCACTTGATCCTAAACAGTCTCTTTTTTCTCTTGGCTGTTGCCTGAGACCAAGGGAATATCTCCTTTTGATTTGTTTTCTCCCAAAGCAATTAGAATTGTTGGAAAGTAAATATTATAGAATCAGTTATCGTACTCAAAAGATAAGTTTGTCAACATGTAAAAGTCAAAGCATTCATCAGTTCTTAAATGTTTCAAATTATTACAAATTAATTGTATATTTTAAAGCCTAACATATTCAGTATTTTTCCTTAGACACAGTATGACTTTAATTTATCTTTATCGAAGGGTAGATATGATAGGTTTTGACAATATGTAAAACATTGTTATGTACAGCCTCTTATTCTTTTTTGGGAGTGGTGGTGGTTTGGCTGGGGCTGGGTTTGAACCCGCCACCTCCAGCATATGGGGCTGGTGCCCTACTCCTTTGAACCACAGGTGCCACCCCAGCCTCCTATTCTTTTTAAACATCCATCATAAGTTTGTTTGGGGGGGCTTTGTTCTTGTTTGCTGTTGTATTTTTTTGTTGTTGTTGCTGTTTTTGTTGTTATTGTTGGTTTTTGTTTAAGATAGAGTCTTGCTCTTTCTCCCAGGCTAGAGGATTACAGCCTCAGCCTAGCTCACAGCAACCTCAAGTGCCTGGGCTCGAGTGATCCTCTTCCATCAGCCTTCCAAGTAGCGGGGACCACAGGAGCCCACCACCACGTCCTGCTAATTTTTCTATTTTTTGTAAAAACGAAGTCTCACTCTTGCTCAGGCTGTTCTCAAACTCCTGAACTCAAGCAATCACCCTCAAGCAATCACTCCTGCCTCACCCTCCCAGAGTGGTAGGATTACAGGTGTGAGCCACGAACCTGTAATCTGTGACCTGTACCACAAATTTAGATAATCAAAGACAAATGTGAGTGCACTGCACCACAAAAGTTCCTTCTGTAGAATATGTAGGCATAAGGTAGCTGGTTTAAGGAAAAGGATGCCAACTTTCGAATAGAAAAAATGTAAGTTCGAACCCACTTTGATACTCACTAACTTATCTAATTTCTTGAACCCTCGGTTTCCTATTCTGTAAAATGGGTCATAAGGTTGTTATAAGGCGTACATGTGATAAAAATGAGATAAAAATGTGTATGTGTGATACATACAATATTCAGTTCATATAAAACATTTAGTCAATCGCAGCTATTTTTGATATTTGCTGAAACTCTCATATTACTCCATTGAGTTTCCTGTTCATGAAGTTGATGATTATAACAGTGATTTAAATGCCATGATTATTTTCACTTTCAACAGCATTGTATTTGGATTGAGGGACTGTATTTCAGGTACTATGCACATATGCATGTATCATTTTTGTCATCATGTACTGGCCACTAGTAGTTGTACTAAATTAAAATTTCTCAGATCTGCAAGGTGGCAATTGTCTAGGTGGTAAACTAAGCTTCCTTATACTTTCTAAATATATACAATAATCCAAAATGGCATGCTGGCACTGGATAGTCTGATGGGCATTGTGTCAAGGGTTCTCCCATCTTACATGGCCAAGTTGTCTAAGATGGTTTTCCATAGTTGATAGTTGCACTCTGTTTGGAGTTAGCTTCACCCCTTCCTATCCTGTCTCAGGGAAGGGGAGCATTAGATTTGACCATGACATTAAGATTAAATTATCCCTTGCCCCTTGCACTTCTGTAGGAGCATCCTAGACTATGTATTCAAATTGTCAAATGATTCTTTAGGAAGGTTTCAGTATGAAGTGAAATGGAGAGCCAGTGTGTCTGCTGGAGAGTCCTGAGTGGTACTCAAGGAGCATGCAGGCACAGTTAGTATTGCCATGTACTGCTCACTTTATCTCCTACAGATTTTAATGCTGACATCACGGCCACATTAAAAATTTTATTCACTATTGTACTTTGAATTTTCCCAAGTTCCTACTGAACTGGCCAAAAATATAGGCACTTTGTCATAATGTATACACCCATGGAAGTAAGCAAAACTCATTCTTGACCAGGTAGATTTCCTGGTGACGTCAAGCCTATGTCATCTCTGTGTCATCTGATGATAAATCTACTTATACATCAGGTGGGTATTTTCTTCATCATGCTGAGCACACATATCTGCTGATTTGCGTTGATTTGTTCAAATAGGCAAAATAGCATCACCAACCCCAATATTGGTCAAAGAGTTTCCTAAAGGAAGGAAGAAAGTAGCTTTCTTTCTTTTTGCTTGCGTTCTTACTTCCCTTTTTTACTTTCAAGGAATATAATGTGACCTCTATACTCTGGTGATCAGACGGATACCTAGCAGCAATGTACCTTTCTTGAGTTAAGCTGTATTTTGCTCTCTTCATCTCTTAATCCTCCGATTTCAAGCACATAGCAAAGCCCTTAATATTTTCTTGCCTAGGGAATTTTTGAAGAGCTGAAAGCAAAAGCCAATGGCTGTTCTTGCCTTTTGTGAAAACCTAAACACAGGGAAGAGATTATGCTGAGCTTCCCAGAGAAGAATGGGAGCAAGGGGCGGCACTTCAAGAGAATGTGGGTGAAGTGGAGAAGGGAAATATTCTCCTTTAGCGTGGGCTTTGTGAGACATTGACCTAAACATTCAGTGCACACAAAACCTGATTGATAGGCTTGGAAAGAGACTTGGTTTTTATAACTCTAGAAATCAAGAAGATGGAACAAGTGCTCATCGAGTAGCTCCCAGTGAGGGCAGTGCAGTGGCAAACACAGAGTAGCATCTTGACAAGCAGTGCAATCTGTCCTGAACAACTCTCTTCCTACCTTAACAGGTAAGATGAAATTCTGCTGGGGCAAAAATATTTAGATGATTGATAAACAGATAGCTGCATAGATTGTTTTTCCTCCCTTTTTAAGGATAAAAATATGTGAATATATAAATATTCCTTTCTCTCTGTCTACATACACATGTATGTATATACACACACGCACATATATATGTATTGTATATATATATTTATGTATTATATATATATATATATATGTATTGTATATAATTTCCAAGACAATCTATTTGAGCTCCACATACTGGAGGGACACAATTCTAAAAGGATCTGAAAACAAGGAAAAATATTATACAAGAAAAAATCTTACAAGAAAAGTAGATGCGTCTGAGTTATTGAAGGAAATATTGTGTGATGAGACAGATCACGCACCAAGCCGACTCCGGGAGAAAACTGTTTTTAAATCTAATTTATATTCTCAATGGATTCTGTAAGATATTGCATAAATGAAAAAGAAACAATTTCAGAGCAGGAAAGATTACATTCAGAGTGAAACCGTTATTCTAAACATGACAAATGCAGTGGAGGACCCAAAGAACAGAATGAATAGTCAATCAAGAAATTAGATAAATAGCTTGAGAAATACTCCTAGAGCTTAGAGCAAAAAAAAAAAAAAAAAAAAATCCGCAAGTAAGAAAAATATAAAAGGCAAAGGGAATAGATCCAAGAGATATAAATAAAATGAGACAGTTCTTTTCATACATTTCCCACAGAAAAGCAGTAACAGAAAATCAGTATATTTGCATTAATGTGTGTATTGTGGAGAATAAGTGCTGGTGAGAGATTAGGAGGGAGAGGCTGACCATAGGTAGAATGTTAGGTGATCTGTGACAAACAGAAAGTGTGTTTAAATCTTTTATTTTTTTCCTTAGAATTATTACTCGCTTACATTTTATGCAAAAATAAAACTGAATGTTTTATTTAACCTTATGAGGGAAAAAAGGAGCATATTTCATAGAACTTTCTGCTACTTCTATTGGTTGTCCACAAGTGCCAAAAAGATTGAGTGAACTTTTAAAATATATTATTACAAGTCCTAAACAAATAATAAATAAATAACTACCTAAAACATTAAGAAAGGGTGGAAGTCACTTTTGTCTTGAGGGTTTGCTAATCCCAGTGTATCAGAATCTTAGCTTTGATGGTCTTGGTGAACAGCTACAGTGCCTGTACCAGTTGGGGCATCCTGCTGTCCAACCCTGTGCCTCTCCCAGTAATCCCTGAATAATCCATGAGACAACACATGGCCATGCACCCAAGGGTGAGAGCAAACAAAATGGCGAAACCCAGGAGTAATTTCACACTGGATTCTAATTCTTTGGTTTTGCAGGTAATGTAGAGCTTTGGCTTTTGTTTAAGGAGGTCATGGAATTATAAGGACCATAGGTATCTTGGAGAAACACAAGTAAATACTTTCTGGAGGGAAGTTCCTTTGCTTCATGTCTCAGTATCTGCCAATAAGTTTTCACATGCAATGTAGCATACAACCAAAGATATGACCACACATCTAACAGATTTGGTCCTCATGAGCAAAAGCAACAAAATCAAGAACAACAAAATGCCCTAAATGCCCCTCACGTGTTGGCACTACTGGACAAAAACTGTGGAACAACTGGACTGTGTATAAAGAAATACTGGGCGTGCTTAAAGATAGCTGTGAAACCAGGGAACTATAGAAAAGGCAACATGGCACATTTTAAAAATAACTAAATAGAATTTCTAGAAATTAAAAATAAAATTAACCTAATTTTTAAAAAAGATGGCCTTAATAGCAAATTAGACACAACAAGAGGGGATTATTAAACTAGAAGAAGAATTAGAAAAAATTATCCACAGTATCACACACAAATAACCTGAAGTCTGGATGATATAGAAGAGAATAGGAGTCCTAGAAGATACAGTGAGAAATGTTAGCATCCATGGGGCCAGAATTGAAGAATGCAAAAATAATTGAATCCATTTAGCAGCAGATTAGATAAGGGAAAGACAGAATTGATGAATAGGTTGACAGGTCAGTAGAAATATCTGAACCAAAGTAACAGAGAGATAAAAAAAAATTGAAGTTACATGAAAAAACGGGCAAAACATGTGTGATCATAGTCGCAGGAGGAAAGGACAGAGAAAATGAAACAAAAATCGACATTGAAAAGGATAACAGCTTAGAGCTTCCAAGAGATGATCGAAGTCACCAGCACACAAATTTTACAAATCAAATAAATCCCAAGCAGCATTTATAAAAGGAAATCAACAACTAAACGAATTACAGAGAAACTGAAGAAAATCAAAGGCAAAAGAGGAAACCTTACAAGCAGACAGAGAATAAAGATAGATTACTCTCCCAAAAGCTACAGTTACACCAACAGTTGACTTCTCATCACAAACAATAAAATCCAGAGGTCAGTTGAATGATATTGTCAATGGGCATAAAGACTATAACTTGCAAGCCAGGGTTATGTGCCTGTTAAAAATATCTTTCTATATGTACACTGTGGAATACTATGCAGCCATTATAAAAATGGAGACTTTACATCTTTTGTATTAGCCTGGATGGAGTTGAAACACATTCTTCTTAGGAAAGTATCACAGAAATAGAGAAGCCAGAACCCAATGTACTCAATAGTAATATGAAACCAGTAGACAATCTAATACACAGACGCATAAGAGAAAAACTCAAATCAATTCAAGGTCAGGGATGGGGGAACAAGAGAATGGGGACGAGGAGGGGGGGTAAGAGTATACTTCCATTTATGGGCATAATGTTAGGGGGGATGGCACATCTCTTGTGGGTGAGACACAATTATAGGAGGGACGCTACCTAACAAATGCAAGCACTGAAACCTAAATCTTTGTATTCTCAAATTAACATAAAACAATAATAAAAAAATAAACTATCTTTTAAGACTAAGATGAAATAAAGACACTTTAAGTCAAATAAAAATTGGGAGAGCTCACCAGCAGCACTAAAGGAAATTTTAAAACATGTACTTTAGGTCGAAGAAAACGATAGATCTGAATTATAAAAAGGTATAAAAAGTAGAGGAAGTAAGAACTATGTGGGTAACTCTAAATGAATTTAACTGTAAAAGTAAGGAAGCAAAGCTCTTGGGTATTTAAAAATGTATAATTAAAATATTGGCAACAGTAGTATTAAAATGAAAGAGGGTAAGTATATTTAATTTTTCTAAAAGATCTACGTATTGTTAAGGTAAGAATAAAAGTGCTAATTGACATTAGATTTTGATTAAGATTTTCCAAAGTAAAAAATAAAGAATGAAATTCCAAACAAGTAGTAGAAAAATATGAAATGTCATAAATAAACATCCCAAAAGAAGTCAATGCAAAAGAAAATGCCCTAAAGAGGCAGGACACATAGAAAATGCAAAATAAGATAGTGAATTTGCCCCAGTATTTCAGTAGTTGTTCATTTGTATGAGCAATGGATTACTAGACTATTATCAGTCTAGCTCAAAACAAAGCAAAACAAACTCCAACCATAGGTTTGTTTGTTTTACAAAAGACATACAGTCAATTAAAAAAATACCCAAAAGATGAAAAGGAATGCCACAAAGCATCACTTGGAGAAACATATAGTTTTGAACTGTGTCAGAAATGAAGAAAAGTTGCAGAGTAGTATGTGTTGGAAAATAATAGAAGGATAAACCCATACAAGTGGAGAAAAGTAAATAATAAAGCCATAAACAGAAATTAACAGAATAAAAATAAATATACAGCAAAAAGGGGCAATCCAACCCACCTCTGAAAAAGTCTAATAAAATTCATAAATCTTTGATAATGCTAACATTAAAAGAGGGAAAAATGAGAGAAAACACAACTAGCCTTTATCACTGTAGATCCATTGGCATTTAAAAAATGTCATAAAAGGATATTATGATGACTCATGCCTAAAATATGCCAATTTAGATAAAATAGAAAAATCCATCAAAAATATTTAAGTTAAAAACACCGACTCAAAAAGAAACAGAAAACCTAAGTAATCCTATCACCAGGGAAAAAGTAAATCAGTAGGAAAAAAATGTGCAAAAAGCACCTTTTGGCTCTGGTGACTACTTCACAATGAAGTGCCTCTCAGCTCCAATATACCAATATGTCCTTTTCCACCTGCAGTTGTACCCGAAGGTGCATGTTCCGGAAGACAGTACCAGATGCCAAAAGGCTGCCTAATCCACGTTAGATGTTGTGGCATCAATACATAAACTGTATGTCTACTAGCAAAACCTTAATTATCACAACTAATAACCTATATTAAAGAAAGAAGCCTGTGCAGTGCTTCTAGACACTAAAATAACTATCATGATTATCTTTAAATATGGGATTACATATGGATTTAAATTTTCCTTGGTTTTAGCTATTGCACAGGCGGTTCAAAAACTTCTTCTGAATGATACCACCTTGCAGGTAAGGGATTAAAAAGATTTTACAGGTGTTCATTGGTGTTTTAGAATTTTTCTAACCAAATAGGAGCTGAAGTCATACTAACTACTCAGAGTTCAAATGATATGTATGTAGATCCGATCAATGACTCAGGGATAATTTTGCATTTATTTATCAAGCAGACCAGGCCTTTATTGACTGTTAGTCAATAACCGTATCCTTTATCAAGAAAGAGTAGTTGAGCCAACAGCGAGGAGAGTTAACACTTATTAGCTGCCAGGCATAGCTAACTCATTTCATCCTCACAGCCACCTATGAGGTGGGTACTGTTGTGATCTCCAGTTTTTAGACAACAATGAAGTACTGAGAGGTGAAGTAGCTTGTCCAAGGTTGCAGCCTCAATCCTCACCCTTAAAAGCTGAAGTGAGGATTCCAGACCCAGCAGGCTTGTTCTAGTTCTTGCATGCTTACATCATACTGTGTTAGACCCTGTGCTGCTCTCCTCTAAATGAGTCATAGGAGAAACGTGTTAACAAGAGTCAAGTACATACTGCAGAGGTATTTCCCTTGGGGGAAATGGATTAGTAAGCAGCCAGGCCGGTTTCTGATTGACCAAGGTGATATTAGAAAGGGCAGGAGGCTAAAACAGGAATAAGGTGGAACGTGCAAGTGGATAACAAATAGCTCACGAGAAGAGAGCATTGGTTAGCCTTTCTAAAATATACCTTGTTTGTTCCAATGATGCTGCCAGCCCAAGATGGCTATAATCACTCCCACGTGAATTTCAGGCCTGATGATGGACAAAATGGGGCCCAAACATAATGTAAGAGAAGTCGGGGACATTCTATCTAACTTCTGTCCCCACAAAAAGGGGCCCCATTGTCTGAGAGGGTTGCTTCAGGACCAAGAATAGAAAATTGGGGGCAGAGAATGGAGAGATGGTCTCAAATCTATTACCAAATATTTAGGACTTCTCATTCAAAAAATAATTGATATTAGGAATGTTGTCAAGGCAAACCAGTTATAAGAATTAAAATATGAACTGTTGATAATATTTTAACTACTCCAGCAATTCTTTTTTTTATTTTGAAAGTATTTGTGGTTTAATAATTCTTTCTCCCCTCAGCCCCATCCAGCCACTATGTTGTTATGCATGTCTGATCACCCTAAATGCTAAATACATTCTCCTTGTCGATGGAGGATGGAAAGCAACACTAAAATCAAGGCCGTTATCAGGGACTGTGTCAATGCAGGTGAAAGGCTGGTTTTCAACACGTGAGATTTTCCTAGGGCGCCACAAAGTAGTGGTTTCTCAAGGTCTCTGGTACACATGGAGTTGAAATGCCACTGCCCGTTAAAGTACAACATGGACTCTCCATATGTTCTGGGGAGAACCAAGGGCACTTCTTTTTCTGCAGCGTTTATGCCCTCTATCTAGGCCAGAGACTCTTAGAAGAAGCCTTGACAGCCTTTGACTAAATAAATCCCTCTGGCTACTCAGCTTTGCATGAGTTGCCCAAGAGACACAGCTTTGTTCTAAGTGTTGCTGACTCTGACCATGACTTTGATTGGCACCCCTGTCTGCACACGCTTGGCCTCTGTACACTCCCTGGCCTGACTTGCCTACTTGCCGGTCACACCACTTGTCTTTGTCCTCGGTATCAATTTTCTGGAGAACAACTGATAATCTCCCTGTTACGCTCTACCCATACCCCAAAACTTTAACAGAGTGAGTTTTAGTATGTTCTCTGAACTGTATTTTAAATTAAACCATCCCAATTCTCACAAAATGTAATAACAGAAAAAAAATGTATTTACAGAGCTTTGCATTAAACATGTTTCTCCATTAGGCATTTTGAAAAGTAAGAAGAAATACCTCAAAAATGACAAAATTGGAATTATCTGAATGTTAAAACTACATGTGGTTGCTTTCCAGAGTTCATGAAGTGTTAGGTCACTTTAGCAATGGTAAGTTTAATGGTAAATCAATACAAAAGAATTATGATTCTTTCACAGAAATCTTTGTAATTATTAATATATAATTCTTAAGGTTATATTTAATATGTGCATATACAAACAAAAATGAGTGTATATATGGATATAAGTATATGTATTTATACATGTGTGTTTATGCACACACATATACATATATATGCATACATGTAAACATGTATATAGTGTATGTATATATACATATATATACACATTATGTATATATATAAACTCTTAGAGATAAAAGGAACTTAAAAAAAGGTTGACTCCTTCACAAAATCTAAAATTATCTGTGGTCCCTGTGGTCACTTTAAACCTATTCATGTGTTAATTTTCATATTAATCATCTGACATGCCTGGAATAGTAGAGAAACAAGGAGGCACTGGATATTACAGTCAGAGGAAACTTAGACCCAGTTCAGCCCCCTGCTAGGAAAATGATTAATTTATAATCATAACAAAAGGTGACTAAGGAAATCAAGCCAGTTTCGTTAACAGGTGTATCTTGGGAATAATCTTGTCTGGGCCAGAAGCCAGTTTCAAGATTATTCTTTTCTAAGTAGAGTTTCACATTCAGCCCCTTTGCTATGTTTACATTATGCCAAAATCAAACTGTAAATTGAACCATTTTAGTCGAAATGTCAAGGTATTATTCATTCAGTTGATCAACATGATACTAAACCATTAAATTTACAGATTTTTTTAACCCTAAATTGAACAGATATTTTGGTATCTGTGAGGCATATTGGGATGTGATCTTTAAGAATTTCACCTTCAGATGTTGTCCCATGCTCCAAAAAAGTATCCAAGGGAGATATGATTCATATATGCATCATACTTAACAATCTATTGGTCAATATTGGATAGATTGAAGACTGATTACGTTGGGAAAGACATAATGTAAGCCTTCTAATATGGTAGAATATTTTTGTGACTCTGATATACAGGCAAAGATTTTCTAATAGGACACAAAAAGCATGAGTTATAAAAGAAAAGAAATCATTAAATTGAAAAGTTTTATCTACAGACACCATTTGAGTAAAAAGACAAGCCAAAGAGAGAAAGGTATTTCAATATACTAAATAATGACATTATAATCCACATACATCAAAGTGACTGCAAAAGTATAACAATGGATTTTTACTGTATCTTTTCTATGTTGAGTTATGTTCAGATACATTAGTCCTTACCCTTGTGTTACAATTGCCTACAGTTTTCAGTACAGTCACATGCTGCACAGGTCTGAGGGGACAGGCTATCCCATATAACCTAGGGTGCAGTAGGCGATCCCATCTAGGTTTGTGTAAGTGCACACTGCGATATTCCCACAATGACCAAATCACCTAATGGCCCATTTCTCCGAATGCATGGAGGTTTAGAGGCTTAAAAGACTTGTGAGTGTAGTTTCCGG
Organism: Perodicticus potto; assembly: GCA_963574655.1. NCBI lineage: Eukaryota > Metazoa > Chordata > Mammalia > Primates > Lorisidae > Perodicticus > Perodicticus potto. The sequence goes on along the minus strand of CAUYRH010062700.1, from coordinate 54,064 downwards.
GACAAGGAACTCATATCCAAAATAATTAAAATAATTCTACATAAAAATGCACAAATAACCCAAACAAAATGTGGACAGAAGGATAGAACAGTCACTTCACCAGAAAAATATACAAAAGGCCAATAAATACATGAAGAGTTATTCAACATCATCAGTCACTGGGAAAATGTAGGCTAAAACTGAAACAAGATCCCTCCATATGCCAAGCAGAATGGCTATAATTAAATAACCTGATATTACCATGTGGAACAACAGGAATTCTTACACACTCCCCATGGGAATATAACTTGATTAGTGCTTTTTAATACTAGTACCTTTAGTACTAGTACCTTTTAGTACCTACACAAGCTAAACATCAGTGTACCCTATGGCCCAGCAATGCCACTCTTACATGAGGTCTGACAGTTAAGTTCCTGAACTCATCCTGGAATGAGTGTTACATACCTCATTGCTAAGTATCACCATGGTCACCTTCAAAGTATTCCCTTTGGGAAGCTGTGCACTGATGGCCAGCACCTAGTCCACTCTTCAAAGAAATTTTGGAACTCTTTTTCTGGAATGGCCATTAGAGCTGTGGTTGTTTTACCCTTAATGTCCTGAATGTTATCAAAATGTCTTCCTATCAATATTTCCTTTCTGGGTATCGATGATTTATCTCTGGGTAAAGAAAAGAGTCATTGGGGGCCAGATCGGGTGAGGAAGGACTGTGTTCCAGTACAGTTATTTGTTGACTGGCTAAAAACTCTCTCACAGACAGTGCCGTGTGAGCTGGTGCATTGTCCTGTGGCAAGAGCCACACCTTTCTCATGCCAAGATTTTCAGTTAAGATTTTCTTATTTCTCTGTTAAGATTTTCCTGTTTCTCTATCCATGTTTACTTGGTCTGCTATACTTGTTACAGTCAGTTGACAATTTTGCCACAAAAGTCGACAAATTTTTGCAACGTTCTCATCAGTTCTGCTCATTCCTGGCAGCCTTGATGTCTCATCAGTGATGCTTTTTCTCCCCTCAGAAGAATGTTTAATCCATTTGTACACTTCCATTTTCTTCATGGATTTATCCCCATAAACTTGTACTAACATGTCCCTGATTTCACTTCCACTCTTGTCAAGTTCAACAAGAAGTTTATGAAAGTTTATTCATAAACATTCATAAACAAAGCTCTAATGCAAGCCCTGACATTCTCATGATGGCACACAAAAACATGCAACAACAGTAAAGAACGCCACTCAGCAAGACACTGCTACACGTCAACATGAACACGACTGTGGGACGCTGACATCCAAAGTTATGAAGCTTTATTGAGCTGTTCGTTCAGTGCTTCCAACACACATGTATGACGGCAAGTTCACAAACTTAGTTATCAGACCTCATACATGCTTACATATATGCAAAAAAAAAGAAATTTACAAAAATATTTATAATGTCAATATCGATAATAATCCTGAAATGTAAACAACTTAAATGTCCATGTGTATTAAGTGGACAGGTAAACAGTGGTCTGTCTGCTCATAGAATGGGCTACATAAGGCAATCAATGACCTACTGAGACCCCCAAGGCAAGTATGTACCACAAACATGTTGAGAAAAGAAATCAAATGAAGGGTGGCTCCTGTGGCTCAAAGGAGTAAGGAGCCAGCCCCATATGCTGGAGGTGGTGGGTTCAATCCCAGCCCTGACTAAAAACTGCAAAAAAGAAAAAGAAATCAAATCAAAACCAAATATAGGATGGTTCCATTTTATAAAGTTCAAAAATAAGCAAAACTAATCTATGATGCTTAAAATCAAAAGAGAGATGCCCTTTGTGGGAAAGGACAGTGAGCCCCAGGAAAGGAGATGAGAAAATCTTATGGTGTGGGGAGCTGCAAGGGATGTATTATTTCTTGATCAGGTTTCTGGTTATGTGTTTATGGTTCAGTGTATTAAAAAGTCACTGGAATTTTACATCTATTAGTTGTACACTTTTCCTCTGCCTTATACATTAGTAAAAACATTTACAAACAAACAGAGGCAGTATAACCAGGGATAATGCATCATACGCTTGATCACATTACCAGCCGCTTAACAGCATGATTCTCATAGAAATCCACAACATACATACAACTTAGATGTATTAAACTCATGGATGAAGTAATCACTGAAAAAGCAAATCTGGCTCAAACAAGAGAAAATCAACCAGGAAAGAAAGGACTGAAACTATGTTCTGAATTAGAGATGAGACCATTTAATGTTGTATGGGGCAGTACAACTAAGTTTGGTGATTTCTTGTCTATCAGACTGAAATATGCTCCAGCCCAATGTGGAAAGCACACAGAGCTATCCTTTCTGGGTATCGATGCTATGCAGAATTCGATTGGGCATCTGAAGCACTGAGAGTGTGGAATGAAGTGGGGTAGAAGGGTTTAATAAATATTTAAATAGTTGGAATTACTGTAGGTAGTCAATTTTTTTTTAAGTTGAACTTTTGTAAATACAGCTTCACATTTGAAATTTTCTACACTTCCTATGGGCCTTCTGCCACTATATCTAAATTAATGGTTTTTAAAAATAAATGGTACTTGATAAGGGAAGAACATTAACTGCAGAAGTATAGCCCAGTTGATATTTAGCATTTTCAGATTAACCTTGGAAGTGTAAACTCGGCACAAACAAATCTGAAGATATTGACTTGTTGCTTTGCTGAGAAATAAATGTGAATTAAGCAGGCTGTGAGACGGCCATGGAGAGGGGTCACTGATACAGGAATCAAATCTACCACACGGTTCTCTCTTACCTCTCTGCATCGCAATGATGTTTGTGAAGGGTCTGATGATGTCATGTCGCTTACATTTTTTAATTATAAAATCATGTTGTCTCTATGTGGTCTCAAGCCATAGTCCATTTAGTGGTCAGCAGATAGTCATGGAGCCCTTTCAGTGTGACAGGTACTGTTCCAAGCGCTGGGTCAATGTGTACGAAGTGGGTCGACCTTTTGGGGCATATTTTGATAGCCCTGGATGATTTTCTAATGGACTGAACATATGCAGATGGGAAAAAGGCCTGGATCAGGCATGACCCTAAGTTTTCTATTAAGAAATCGGAAGGGTGGCATAACAATCTATCAAGATGACAAAAACATGGGAAGACTGGACTTACAGGGTGGGGGCATTAGCACTTTAATGTTGGACTTGCTTGTTAGGTGGAAATGCTTATTAGACATCCAAGATGGAGATGTTGGCAGGTGTGTATGAGGACCGCTAATTCAGGCAGAGGCCCCATCTGAAGCTGTAGGGAGATTTGGAGACCACAGGCTTGGCTGAGCCCACAGGTGAGTATGGATAGACAAGAGGCCTAAGAACAGAGTCCTGGGGCACTCCAAGGTTTAGAGACCTGGAAGGGAACCAGAGAGACAGCAGGAGAACCAAGAGATAGTGGGTCCTGGGACAGGAAGGAGGGTCACCTGCGAGGAATGAGCACTGAGTGAAGGTGTGAAGAGAGAGATAAGTGAAAGAACCATGTGGCAAAATCAGTTCTTCTTTTTTTTTTTTTCAGCCACCACCGGCTGCTGCAGTCCAGGTGGGGAGAAGGCAGGGAGCAGAGTTAAGCCAGGGTATCAGCCAAGCAGGGAAGGAGAAGGAGAATATATGAAGAGCAGCTTGCCACCTTGGACCACAGACTCCACGTTGGGGGAGGAGGGCGTGGAGTGGTGGAAAGCTCAGAGGATTGACGGACTGCAGATCCTGGCAGAATGAAATCATTTTTACAGGTGGTGTGGAAAAATTTCTGGAAGTGGCATGGAATAATTATCAGAGTTTGTGTACATGAGCATGGGAGCTGCCAAAGATGAGGGGTGATGACCTTGCATGAGGGGTCTGAGTTGACATCATGAGGGGTACAGTATATACCGAGGCCATCATGCAGGGGTGTCCAACCTTTTGGTTTCTCTGGGCCCCATTGGAAGAAGAATTGTTGTCTTGGGCCACATATTAAATTCCCAAACATTAACAAAAACTGACGAGAAAAAAGAAACAAACAAAAAAAATCTGTGCATAATTTTTGTCATATTCACCACCACAGTTGAGCAGAACAGTCCTCCATAATCTGCACGTGGCCCTCAGTTGGACTGCGTGGAAGCAGAGGGCTAAGGGGGGCACAGCACCTGTCCTTGGAGAAGAGGAAGCCAAAGAGGAGAAAGGTCAGTTGGGACAGCCGTTTAGACTAGATGATCAGGAACTAAGACCCAGAGAGTGCGCTAGAAGCTACAATTTTCTGTGACAGAGGAGGGACCTGGAATCATCGTACAAATGTCATCCAGGCAGAGCAACTGGCAGTGGAGTCTGATGCACGAGGCTCATGGCTCAGAGATTGGGGAGGGGGAGATCTGAAAATGGCAGTAAGAGCCCAGAGCCAGGACGAGGTGGGCTGAATGGGAGGGGAGCCAGCAAGGGGACTGCTGGGAACCCACTGCCTCAGGGGAGACCACAACGCCTTTAGAACGAGAGATTCAGAACAGTGGATTTGGCTACTGAGTGGCCTGTTCAGAGAGGATAGTGGGGACGTACAGTGATAGGGTCAGCTCAGGCGCAGGGGAGCTCAGAGCGTAGTCCATGTGTTAAAGGACAAGGACGTCTTTGGAGTTGGTGTGGTGTTTGAAGAACATGGGAGTCATGGACGTGATGGAATCAGTAGGCCAGGTACCGGTTATAACTACTGCTACAGAGACCAACGAAGCGTGTTTGGAGGCGAGCAGAAAGGGCTGGGACGTGTGAAGAAGAGGCATCTGCAAAATGATCTTTCTCCGTTACTTTACCACTGCCACTAATCCTTCTAGGTCGGATGGAATTTTAATAAGCTCCCCACACAAGACCATGTGGTGACTGATTAGAACAGCCTCCAGGAGGGAAGGGAGACAGGACTCATCTCCCTGCCGAGGGCTGGGAATGTGAGCTTCCTGTCCTGTGTGTGTGAACAATCAAGGTGATTGGCAAACACTACTTCAGAAACCTACCGCTGGTCATGGGTGTCCACTGACAAACACATCCCACCTGTTGTGTTTCTGATTCACCAGGACCCATGTGGAGAGTTAATATCCTGCTCTCCAGAAGCAGGGCGGTTATTACAGACGGCCGAGAGGAAAGGTAGCCAAGTTCAGGCGTTCCCAAGGCTGTGGCTGCTGAAAGTGAAACAGTGTGAAGCACATGCCAAGTGCGGGAAATAAAAACTCAGCCAAGAACAGTGAACTACGCTTTCGTGGATAATGGACACGGAGATCGCTGATGCCCTGAGAGTCTCTTCTCCAAAAGAGTTCCCTTTTTAAGTGATTTGATTTCACCACTAACCTGTTTATCTAGAAGATAAGTGCTCAATTAAGGCAGAGGGGTAGTAGCATTTGAAAAGATTAATGTTTCAGGCTTTTAGATCTCATGAAGGAAAGAAAAAAAAAATACATCAGGAATCTTTTTTTACCTACCCAGAATTAAGCTAATTACTGCCGGCAGAGTCCAACCTTCTTGAATTAGCATCTAACCCAGACCTCTTTCCCGAAAGTTGATGGCCTGTAGGCTGGAAAGTGCAGGTTTGGAGAACTACAGAAATGGAAACTGAGCATTTTCTTACAAAAGCAGTACAGTCTACCCCAGGAAAATCAGAGGTTTGTGCCTGTCTACTCCTTAGCCGGCTTAGACCTCCAGTCAGGTTCCCCAGGGCTCTGGTATCAGATCCTCTGGAAAGAAAAGTCAGTTTTAATGGTGGAAATTAACATGAAGGAGAGAGGATGAGCTTTAAGGTGAAGGAAATTTAGCTGTTTAAATGGCCACAGAATTTACAGTGCCTAAGGTACCACCAGCCATCCCAGCTTATTCTGGCGAGTGTGCTGGAAGAAGTCACATGTGTGGGGGCCTCTGAATGAAGGCAGGGTTGCAGATAAAAAGTGTGGGCAAAAATTCCACTTAAACATCAGTTGCACTTTCCTCCCGACTGTTCTGGGTACAGCTGCCTTGAAACCCCAGCAGGCGAGGATCCCCAGTAGCCGTTCACTGGAGTGGCTTCTGGGGCTCTTCTTCATCCAGATGGAAGATCAAAAGCCAGTGGAACTTCAGTGGGGCTGCGCATCACCCATCAGATTTCTGTAGCACCAGTCAGGGAAAATGAGCATGATGCCCACTCATTCCCAGAACTGTCGGGGAACTCAGCTCGCCAGTGATTTATTGCTGTGGAAGGCAAATAAGTGATTACTAAAGGGAGGGCAGGCCACAGGGGATCCGTGGCTAACTGATTTCCTAATGGCCTGAAAGAGTCTCGTGCCTCCCTCCTTACCCAATGTAATAGCAAAAGGTGTCCTTGGACTGGGGAGAGCATCTCCATCATTAATACTAGTCAGAAGGTTTTTCAGATAAGGGAGAAGAGAGCCAAGGCAGAGGACAAGTGCAGAAAGTTGGGAAATTCTTTTTTCACTGAAAGGTATGTATTGAAGACTTACATTTATGGTTTCTTGGCTGATAATGATAACTCTTTAGAGAACATAAAGTTTTAGACTCTCATACTCCACCATGTCACACACACAAACAGATTTTGCATGTAATTGAAGAGTTTATGTATTCATAAAGTTTACCCATAAAGCCCAGTTTAGGAAGTCCTGTCCTATATAGACTAAGAGGGAAATGCTTCAACCAATAACAAAACCCATAATTGATGTGTCCACATTTACGGTGCATCTTAGAAGGGTACAGGTGAAACTTACTAAATGTAGAATACAAATGTCTGCACACAATAACTAAGAAAATGCCATGAATGCCTTGTCAACCAGTTCGATGAAAATATTTCAGATTGTATATAAAACCAACACTTTGTAACCCATGATTACATTTATGTACACAACCATGATATAACTAAAAAAAAAAGAAAAGTTAAAAAATATTTTATGAATCTGGATAGAAAGTTTTCATTGAAACAAACAAATGATAGATGTGTGTTTTTTTTCTCTTATTGAAGTAAATTTTTGTGTATTTGCCTCTAGATTCTTTTCCAAGCTTCCCTTGACACCTCTGGAATTAAATATGGGTAAAAATTAGTCATCTATTAACAAAACATGGATTTAGCATATTTATGATGTGCAAATGAATAATATGAAGAGCCCTGCAAAGTATTCAGAGACGAACAATGCATTCCCTAGATGCTTGAAGAGATTCTAATGTAAAAACAAGATACTAAGAATAGCAGCTCTAATACATCCTAGAATGTGGCGTAAGAAAGGAGTTCAAGACTGTCAGGGTCTAAGAGTTCATTTCTGCGTGACATAATTTGGAATGGTTTCATGGATGACCTGCAGTTTAAACTCAGGTTAACAAAATAAATAAATACATATAAATGCACTCATGTTAACCCACTGTTTTTCAAAGACTTCTATTCTTTCATATTTCCTGTCACCGTGGAGAACTTACACGCATGTGTACCTAAAATAAAAATTTCACGAGTAATACCTCCTATACAATGGGCTATATACTCTTGTATGTCCCATTCTGCTTTTTTTACGAACCATTTATATTTACTTAACCAAAAATCCTGGTTGGATCCTATAAAGCTTGTTTCCCAACCCAGCGAGCTATTGTCTACTGTCTGATAAATGGTATTTTCAAGGATGGCAAGAGTAGGGGTACCTTGCATTACTGACGTCACGTGATCGTTCCAGAAGTTCTAGGTTATAGGTATCATTTTCACTCCCATTTGTCAGGTAGCGAGACTGAGGTTTTGAGAGATTAAGTTGTGTGTCTAAGGTCAAGCAGCTGTAACCCAGGGCAATAGGGATTTGAGCCTCGCTCAGGGTGACAGTGTAAAGGCACAGACCTTGAAAAGGTGTGTAAGTAGGACATGATCAGTTGGGGAAATGCACAGTTTAGCTGTCTTGGGGGGGATAAATAGTAAAATTGGAAGAGATGATTATAAAAGGAATTACATCACTAATTGAAGTAAAATTCTCTTTTTCGTGTTTAATCCCTTATTTCATTCTTAACTTCCTCCTGGAAAATCTCTCTGCACCTTTAGTCTGATTCTCTCATACCTGGTTTGTAGCAATGTCGATTAAGGAATACGAAATACACCATAACTCACAGGGAATTGTTGAAAGTTTATGTGCTCGGGAAAATAAAAACAGAAGAAAAGATACAACAGGAAACCTGTCCACCCAGAAATCTTACTGAGGAGACAGAACTGGCATACATGAAATAATTCCAGGTACATTGAACATGTGCACACTTGGAAAGTGAAATGTCAAGTTATTTAATGTCAAAATAGGTGAGACAAATTATAGGTAAAATTTAGGTAAAAGTCAGGAAAGAGAAGTAACATTTTTGGTTAGTTCTTAGAATGCTTTAGGACATGGAATGGAGTTCTAAGGGCAACAGAGGAAGAAGATGTGGTTCCAGGAAAGATTACAACACGACAAAGTACAAAAAATTTGGGTAAGGGATTGTGAAAGACAGATAGGGAGAGAATGGGGTGGGGTGGTGAAAACAACTGAAAAATGTCATGAGGGTATCCAAGAGATCGAAGTGGAGACTGGATTATGAAGGACCAGCAATCTTATTTAAATTCTCATCTTCTATAATTAATGGTAGCTTAATATTAATAGATGTGCAGTGGACAGTATATTTGATTTGTCTAAACTGAGAATTTCATTCTTATAATAAGAGAAGCAAAACATCAAAGTATAAAAACAAACCCCAAACCTAGCCTAGGCTTGGTGCCCATAGCTCAGTGGTTACGGCACCGGCCACATACATGGGGGCTGGCGGATTCAAACCCAGCCTGGGCCTGGTAAACAACAATGACAACAACAACCACAAAAAAAAAGCTAGTCATTGTGGCAGGCACCTGTAGTCCCAGCTACTTGGGAGGCTGAGGCAAGAGAATCACTTAAGCCCAAGAGTTTGAGGTTGCTGTGAACTATGATGCCACAGCATGCTACTGAGGGTGATATAGTGAGACTCTGTCTCAAAAAGAAAAAACAAACAACAAAAACAACAAAAGGTAAAATTTGTAAAGGTTGAAAAGTAATCTCTTTTACTTTTTGGTTTATTATTAGTGTTATTGATAGGCATCTATATTTCTATGAGAGCACCCACCTTTTGAACTGACGCAGGAACACTTCAGAATTAATATACAGTCACTGCTGCATTTGCAATTTGAAGAAATAGTGAGAAACACATTCTACCTACCATGTTTTATCCAATATTTCCTAGAGCAAGGAAGACATATCCATGACTGTTACTGCGATGTTAATGATAAGAAAGGTAACAATTCCTGTTCATTTTAGTTTTGTGTTCATTCCCAGGATTATAGCGAATAATATATACACACATTTATATATTTTAAAGGATCACCTGGTCAGTAGAAAATAGGTCTCAAAATACTCGTTTTAATGTGTGTGCTTTATTTTCTGCGTCAACACAATGGTAGAATAATTCATGAAATACATCCATTTTGAATGGATATTTTGTGGGAAGAAACAAAAAAATAAAAATAACACCTAATCCAAGTTGGGCTAAGAATAATTGTTACTCTAGAATCATCAGGAATGGACAAATAGTTTAGAGGAAGAGAACATCCAGAAATAAATCCAGGAATATGAATATATACATTAAATATACATGTATATGACAAAGGATATATTTCAATTCTGGGGGGGAGATGGTTTAATACTGGTGATGGAATAATTGGCTCTCTAGCTAAAAGAAATGAAACCACACCCCTATTTCACTTAATCTATTAAAAATATCCATAAAGATTTAATATTTCAATGAAAAAATAACATCCATTAAAATATTGGAAGAAATCCTGTAAATATTTATATAACTTAGGCTGGGGAAGAACTTCTTACACCAATAGCACAGAAGACGGGGAAAGGGGTAAGGGAGGGAAGGGGAGGGGGAGGACGGGTGGAGAGAGGGTAAATGGTGGGATCACACTTATGGTGCATCTTAGAAGGGACAGGTGAAACCTACTAAATGCAGAACACAAATGTTTTCACACAATAAAGGAGAAAATCCCATGAAGGTTATGTCGAACTGTTGGATGAAAATATTTCAGATTGTATATGAAGCCCGCACACTGTACCCCATGATTGCACTAATGTACACAGCTATGATTTAATAAAAAATAAAAAATAAAAAAAAATTCAGAAGAAAAGATCTGTGGGAAGCAGGGACATTCAACTGCAGCCTGCAGGTGGCTGTGAATGCTTATCTAAGAATTGACTTGGGTCACACATTAAATATACAAACACTAATGAAAGCTGATGAGCAAAAAAAGGTTCTGTGCATTGGGTGGCGCCTGTGGCTCAAGGGTAGGGCACCGGCCCCATATACCAGGGGTGGTGGGTTCTAACCTAGCCCTGGTCAAAACTGAAAAAAAAAAAAAACTCTGTGCATAATTTTCATGATATCCACCACCACAGATAAGCATTCCTAACCAGCCACAGGCCGTAGTTATGTGCCAACAGAGAATGTTTACTGAATTCCTATAAAAAACACTTAAAATAGGTCAACTCCTTCATCTGGTCTATGTAGATTTGCTGTGAATCATTATCAGAAGAGCTTACAATAGCAGCCAATATTAAAAGTATGTTTGTTTCTTATGGAAAAAAATGATAGAAATTTCAGAAAACCAATTTTCCTGAGAACTGGTTAAATAACTCTCCTGATTCATGACTTATATAATGGCCACTGCCCATCTTAAAGAGATTTGCTAACAGGAAAGAGGAAAGGGCTTTATTACAGTGAGAACATCATATTTGTTACTAAAATGCACTGAACTGCTTAGGTGTCTCATTTTGGAATCACTTTATATTCTCTAGTTCTTTTATAGACTATTTTCCTCTTTAGCACATAAGTCAATAAACGTGAATGCGTTGAAAATGTATTGTTCTTTGCTGGTACTAGATTTTGCATTTTGTGATCTGTCTTAGTCCATTTGTGTTGCTATAAAGGAATAACTTTAGAGGCTGCGTAATTTATAAAGAAAAGAGATTTGTTTGGCTGACGGTTCTGCAAGCTGTACCAGTAGCCTGGGGCCAGCACCTGCATCAGGTGAGGGCCACAGGCGGCTTCCTCTCCTGGAAGAAAGGAAGAGGAGGTGACGTGTGCAGAGATCACCTAGTAGGAGGGGAAAAGGGGGAGAGAGAGAGAGAGAGAGAGAGAGACACCAGGCTTTTTAATAACAAGCTCTTGCAAAAACTAATAGAGTGAGAGCTCAGTCTCCTCCCAGGATGGGGAATTAGCCTATTTAAGAGGGATTCAGCTTGGTGCCTGTAGCTCAGTGCCTAGAGCGCCAGCCACATACACTGAAGTTGGCAGGTTCGAATACAGCCCGGGCCTGCCAAACAACAATAACAAATACAACAAAATAATATCCGGGCGTTGTGGTGGACACCTGTAATCCCAGCTCTTTGGGAGCCTGAGGCAAGAGAATCACTTGAGCACAAGAGTTTGAGGTTGCTGTGAGCTGTGACACCACAGTGGTACTCTACCCAGGGCGACAGCTTGAGACTCTGTACTACCTCCCCCAAAAAGAGGGATCCACCCTTCCTCATTACCCGCCTCTCATTAAGTCCCACCTGCAATACTGGGAATCAAGTCTCAACATCAGATGTGGAGGGGATTTTAATCCTTATATTTAATCCTTAAAAGAGGAAAAAAATGCCATTGTTTTCATATTTTATTTTAAAATGTGCTACCTAATATTTTCTTTTGTTAATTACAGAAAATAGATAACTGGGTGAAGTTGCACTCAATACAACAGTGGTTCTCAACCTGTGGGTTGAGACCCCTTTGGGAGTCAAACAACACTTTCACAGGGGACGCCTAAGACCATCCTGCATATCAGATATTTACATTATGATTCATAACAGTAGCAAAATTACAGTTATGAAGTAACAACGAAAATAATTTTAGGGTTGGGGGTCACCAAAACATGAGGAACTGTATTAAAGGGTCGCAGCATTAGGAAGGTTGAGAACCACTGCAATACAAAAATTAGAGTTACCCCAAGAGAATCTCAAGTTCTCAAAATGAAGAGCCAAGAGGGCAAGTCTTTAACCCATTTCGCAGATAGCAGAAGTCACAGGGCCAAATGTTCCAAAAGATATTAGCAAAAACTTTAAGATAATGAGACGACATTTTGTTGATATCGAGAACTAGAATTCATTTGACAGAATGCAAATTGGAAAATTTATAAACTTGAACCCCAAACCGACCTTTTCTTAACCCTACTATTAAAGTCATGGAATTAATGATTGGAGAAAAATACTAAAAAGAGTTGGGTAGGGCCAGTGATGGAACAGTCCAGGAGGGAGTGGTGTCTGCAAGCATTTTTTGCCAAGGAGAGGAGAATGAGATTTTTTTTTTTTGGAACAGAGTCTTACTATGTTGCCTTTGGTAGAGTGCCACGGCATCACAGCTCACAGCAACCTCAAACTTTTGGCTTAAGTGATTCTCTTGCCTCAGCCTCCCAAGTAGCTGGGACTAGAGGCACCCGCCACAACGCCTGGCTATTTTTATTGCAGTTGTCATTATTGTTCCCTTTTTAGCTGGCTGGGGCTGGGTTTGAACCCACCACCCTTGGTGTATGTGGCTGGCACCGTAACCACTATGCTACGGGTGCTGAGCCAGAAAATGCAATCTTAATTATATCTTAATTATAATACGAAGTTATTCTTTATGGCCTGCTGACTTTTACATACTTACTATAACATTTTCACTTTCTTAAGATTTTTGATGCTGTTGAGGTGATCATAATTAGAAACAGTTTTGTAAATTAAACAGCCCCTAAACCAATTACGTTCGAACTTGATGAAACATATCCCCGTTAGAGGTTTAAATAGGCACGTTAGCATCATGGCTGATTGATGACAAATTCCAGGTCTGCAAAATCTAGCTGCATGTTATAAGTGCTCCTTGTCAGCACCCAGATTCACATGCACCTCACTCCACTGTGTTTCTTGGGAGGGGAGACATGAGGTTCGACTTCAAAGCATTTGCTCTGTCTCATGAAAACATACAAACACGTTCCAGTGTCGCCATAACAACAAAGCTTTCCCCTTTTACTCCAGGAAGTGTTCTCTTAGCCAATAACGCATTGAAAAGAAAGAGAAGGCAGGTCCTGCCAGCCCAGGCCTGACTTGAAGGAAAGGAAAATACGCCAGGACTAAACTTTGTGTTAACGTTCCCTGGTCCTTTAAAATTCAATAGACACCTCGGAGATGATCACTGTTAATTTCTGCTTTAATCCCACATTGCAGTTGGGCATTTTATTTAGTCTTACTAGTCATTTTTTAAAATTAATATCTGAATTGCTAACATCCTTTTTTCTTCTTTTGCTCTCTATGGTAGATTGTAGGTACAGAAAAAGAGAAATATCAGCCCAAAAGAGGATGTATAGAGGAGAGGTGAAAAGTATGGATTCAGTCTGAGTTAAAATCCTGGGCAAAAATCTTGACTTGGTCACTTGCTAGTGGTGAGAACTTACTTAAGTCTCTACACAGGTTGGTGTCCTCATATTCACAATGAAATAGTAACAAGTTATTAACATTAGACTAGTAGGTGTCATGTGCTTAGAAAGGTGTCTGGGATAGAGGAAGAGCAGAGTTGGTGTCGCCTCTGAGTAAGTGTCAGCTATTCCCCATGTCACTGAAGCTTCTTACTAGTCTGTAAGTGATTCTCTTGCCTCAGCCTCCCAGGCAGCTGGGACTACAGGCACTCGCCACAACGCCCAGCTATTTTTATTGTAGTTGTCATTATTGTTCTTTTTTAGTTGGCCTGGGCTGGGTTCGAAAAGAGTTGATTTAAAATGTGCTACCAGGCTGCGCCTGTGGCTCAAAGGAGTAGGGCACTGGCCCCATATGCCAGAGGTGGTGTGTTCAAACCCAGCCCCGGCCAAAATAAATAAATAAATAAAATAAAATGTGCTACCAAGTATTTTCTTTTGTTAATTACAGAAAATAGACAATTGGGTGAAGTTGCACCCAATACAACAGTGGCTCTTAACCTGTAGATTCACAAAACGCTGACCTCTTTGATTACTGCAACTGGATTCTTTTGACCACTGCTTACTTCTCTGAATTTTTCTCAATCCTCTTTCTACTCTCCTTAATAGCTGCCTGTGCTTGTAAATGCAATCCTCTAAAAGGCCCTGATTCAAACTCCTCCCCTTTCTTCCTCAGTCTCCGCTGCCCCCACCTGCCCTCCCCACCCTTCACCATACACAATGATATTGGTCAAAAAAAGGCTACACATGGCCATTTTATCTCTGTGTTTTCTCCTAACATTCCAGTTTCTTTCTTTCTCTTCCTACCGGGAATCTTCTACCCAGTCTTTGATAAATATTTATTGAAAATGCATTTTGTCAATGTTTAGTCAGCAGTGAAGTCAAAATTGTATCTCACCTCTGAAGTTATGTGTAAATTTCAGTTAAGCATGCTATGTTTATGACATGTCTGCTTTTATGTCTAGTGTACAAATCACGAGTTTTCTAGGAAAAAAATAGCATTGGAGGGCGGCACCTGTGGCTCAAAAGAGAAGGGCGCCGGCCCCATATAGCAGAGGTAGCAGGTTCAAACCCGGCCCCGGCCAAAAACTGCAAAAAAAAAAAGAAAAAAATTTGAGCAATTAAATGTGGACACTAATGATTTTATACCTGCTGATTAATTATCCTCTCATCCACATTTACAAACAAAAAAAGTTATTAGCTTATTGCTAATGGTATGACCGAGTCTTCCTCATCCTTGAAGATTCCAATCTTCTTACCATCAGCCTAAGCAGGAAAATATGTCAGCGCCACAACTTACTTCTCACAGAAGGCTCGGAGTTCGTTGGCTTATTTTGAAATACAATTTTCTGGGACTAAGGTAAACTATAAGGATACGTCTGTGATGTGTACGACTTTTTTTCTTGTTTCAATCTATGCTCTCTGTAATGCTTCCTAGTGGAATGGGGAGAAGGAATTTCCATGCTCATTCATAAAAGAAAGGATAGTGTCGCCATCAGGATCCGATGGGAAATAGAGGGAACACTTAATATAAGGTTATTTGAGGAAGGATTAGTTACATAAGGATCATTTACAAAGATTGAGGGACAGAAAAAACCCAAGGGATAGCGCAGTAACTAAAGAGCTAGTCGTGGCTAAGTTGATCACGCCAAAGCCCAAGAGACCAGAGAAGGAATTGATTAACAGAACCCAGAGGGAAAGACTGCAAAGTCAGCAGACTTAAGAAAAGCAATGACCTTGGGTGAAAATACACAACAAGTTCCAGGCAAGCGTCCAGCATGGGATCCAGGGGATATACACTCTGACCTCATTCTTCTCCCCATTATGTCTCCTCTTAGGCTCCCTACTGGCCCAAACTTCCTGCAAGCCAGGGTTCACGGGGACCTTGTAGATGGGATCCAAACAGCACGCTCCCATGTACATTATCATCCAAACGGGACACTTTTGAAAGTTAAAGTGTTGTTAAAATTAAGAATCCTTCCAAGCTAAGACAACATCGTGAGACTCCGTCTCTACCAAAAATAGAAAAATTAGCCAGCTCAGTGGCACATGCCTATAGTCTCAGCTGCTTGGGAGGCTGACACAGGAAGATGGCTCGAGTCCAGAAGTTCGAGGCTGTATATACATTGTATGACAGAACTGCCTCACCTCTATTTGCCTGGCAGAGTTTACATACACCTAACCCACATTTCCCCCAGACTCTGTGGCACCTGCAGGTTGAACTACAGCACAGCTGAAGGCGCTGGCTGGACAGCATTGCTGGACACTTAGTCATGACCAGAAATCAGAGGGAATCGGCTGTCCCTAGCCATCTGTGTCTGAGTGCATTTTGTCACACCGGTGAACAGCCTGTGTGCTGTTCTGGAAAGGGAGGTATTTATGGGGAGGCATTTGTGCTGTTATGGAAAGGGAGATTATATGTGGACAGGGTCAGGGAAAGAGGGGCTGCGTGTCCCTTAGTCCTCTATAGATCTAACCACATACTCAAAGTGAGCACTGTTTTCTTTGCACTTGTGTGAACACTATACTAGACAAGACTACTGGCTGTTACCATTTCATGTCATTGAAAATGAACATCCTGAGACAGATGTAAAACTGACCAAGAGACCCATTAAACCAAAATTATGCAAAGCAAACCAAGGCATGTGACTTCTCCTTTCCATCCAGGTCACCCTTCTTGCACAGGGAAGAGAGTGGAAAGTAAATCTTGGGGGGGGGGGGTGAATGGAAATTATGATAATAAAAGAAAGGGATTCAGGTTATCAGTGTATTAAAGAAATTGAGTTGGGCTCCATGACCTTGGAACTGAGGGAGAGGTCCTAGAATAGTTATCACGTTATCAAGGTCAGGCAGTTGATAGCTCACGACATCAACTTCACCTCTGTGTTAACCCACCTTCCTCACACCATCGATACCTCTTACGTTTTATAGATTGATTCAGACAGGTACCTCGGAAATGCCCACAAGGGCATGTTTCCTGCCAAGCATCCATCCTCAAAAGGCAGACGTGCTAAGAGATCTCAATGTTAGTGCAGTTTACAACTTTGAAAGCAGCAAATGTTGGTTATTATTTGATTAGCACCTCCATTCCAAAAAGCCCTTGTGATCTTTTTCACCAGTTTCTGTTAGTCTTCTGGCCCCTAAATTTCATCCTTGGTTCCCATTCAGTTACAGAGGGTCTGTCTACTTCTGCTCATCAAGGCTGAGGTACACTAGGAAACTGTCACCTTAGACAAAATAAAAACCGATCCTGGTATTACGGTGCAAATAAGGCCCTACAGGTCAGAGCACACATCACAGTCATGGTTCAAATGAAATTCATTAGTAGTTGCCACTACAATGAGTATCTCTCTGCAGCAAGAATGTTTCTGGGTCCCAGCCAAGAGCTCACTTATATGAAGTCCTATGTGATAAGAGTAAATTCCAATTCCGTGAACAAAGTAAGAGTTTGTCATCCAGAGATTTATGTATATCATTCAAGTCATTTTAATCTGTGTACTTTTTGCGGTTCTGTGGTTTTTTTTGTTTGTGTGTTTTTTGTTGTTGTTGTTGCTGTTTTTGAGACAGAGTCTCACTTTGTCACCCTGGACAGAGTGTCATGGCATCTTTATAGTTCACAAACTCCTGGGTTCAGGTGATCCCCTTGCTCCAGCCTCCCAAGTAGATGGGACATCAGATGCCCACCACAACCTGGATTTTTTTTTTTTTTTTTTTTTTAGTAGAGATGTGGAGTTCTTGCTCTTGCTCAGGCTGATCTCGAACTCCTGAGCTCAAGTGATCCACCCTCCTTGGCCTCCCAGAGTGCTAGGATTACAGGTGTGAGCCACCACACCTGGCCTGTGGTTCTGATTTAATGATATATCTTTTGAGTTTCTATCAGAAGCCTAGTTCTACTAATGGTTTCTAAGTTGGATATTATGCAACTGTGAGATTAGTAGAGCTTTGGCAATGCAGATGAAGACATGAGCAGTGAATTATTGAAATTGATCTAAGCTTATATTTTAATCTAATTGGTAATAATTAAAGTCTATGGCCCCAATCCTTAAGCCACAGACCTGGGCTGCTAGGAACAGGGCCGCACAGCTGGAGGTGAGCGTGGGCAAGCTAGCAAAGTTTTATCTGTATTTATAGCCACTGCCCATCACTCCCATCATTGTCTAAGCTCTGCCTCCTGTCCAGCCACTCTCCAAACCCCATCCATGGAAAAATTGTCTTCCAGGAAACTGGTCCCTGGTACCAAAAATGTTTGAAACGGCTGATGAACCTGATCAAGATGGGTATGAGTGAATGCTTTATCTCTCAGCCTTCTAAGTGATTAAGTAAAACTACATGAAATATATAAATTCAAAGGGCAAGTTGTTTTGTTTATAAGCTAGGTACTACATGAAATTCTGTTAAACAGTTAACCAATACTTTACCTCTCTACTTTTATCCCTGTGTATTGACTAATATTATATTCAGACGAATGTATATAGTTGAATCATTTATCAACAGTGTATAGAATTCATTTTAGTTTAGGGAAATTTCAGCAAATCATAAATCCCATTCAGAGTTCTAATATTTGTGATTGCTGGTTCCAGGGACCTCCTTATAGTTCAAAGGTTACTGGGGTGCAAAAGATAAATATTTTGCATATTTCAATTCGGGGTTCCCTTCCACACATGTCCGCAGGCCCTGCTGACTCCAGCAGGTACAGAACTGGGAGCCCACTCCTCTGAATGAACACTCAAGTAGAATAGCAGCATCTCTTACCCTTCAGGGGACAAAGAATCGACCCCTAGAAATAGCTAGTTTCAAGTGACAAACCCCAAACTGAAGGTGAGAGTAGGGAATGTACCTTTCACACTGGGCTTTGTAAGACTTACAGGAAATAGTTGGCAAATAATTATTTTTTTTCAAAATATCATAGAAAATAGTTTAAAATGTTCCAAAATAAATAAAGGAGGAAAGAAGAGATGGAAACGAGTTAATCCTGGCCGGACGTTGTAGCTCACGTCTGTAGTTCTAGTGCTCTTGCAGGCTGAAGCAGGAGGATGGCTTGAGCTCAGGAGTTCAAGACCAGCCTGAGCAAGAATGAGATCCCATTTCCACTTAAAAAAAAAGAGAGAAAAATTATACAGGCATCATATCATTCTGGGCACCATTAGTCCCAGCTACTCAGGAGGCTAGAACAGGTAGATCACATGAGCCCAGGCATTTGAAGTTGCAATGAGCTATGATGACACCATCTCACTCCAGCTTAAGGCCACAGAGCAAGAATCTATCTCAGAAACAAACAGAAATTAACTTTATCTTTATTCAAACGTTCAAACTATTTTGAGCTTAGATCCCAAACTGCTTCACCATAGAATAGAAGTAAAGCTATTATTTGGACTACAAACCCTAAAGACAGTTGTTACAGTCATCAATTTTGGGGGAAAAAAAAATTCTCAATATGGCTGACAACTTTTACCAAATAAATATGCCAAAGTTGCTTTGTAATCAAGACAGAATCCCAACACAAATGATGTTTATCAGATCATTGTGCAGGCGTTTATTTCACTTTGGTTACAGAGATGTGTTTCTTAGAGACAATCCTCATGGCAACACGTCATCTCTTCATTTTGAAACTGAATGTCCACAGCCTTCCATTCTCTGGTTAAAAAACTAAGTTACATTGGAAGTGAACACCAAGAGAGGAAAAGCCACGATAACCTTGGACGTGGGACAGTAGATAAGACCCAGATTCTATGAGCCACCTATAGCATTAGGCAAGTCACTTCACACGTTCAGGTCTCCACATCCTAACAGGAAAAACGACAGAGAAAGAATTAAATCAGTGTTTTGCAAAACATGTCACTTTGTACTAATGGTTCCTCAGCTGATACAGAAGTAAATATTTTAAATTTTGCTAGTTATTTATTTTAGCATGTATTATGAATACTATAACCAGGAAGTCAAACCCATAAACTTATGTATTTTACTTTTATTATTTAGAACAGATTAAGTAAAAGAATGGAAACATTTAAATTTTTTAAACTATTAAATAAATAATTTACAGATGATACATGCATACAGCAAAAAATCACAAAGGTGATATTGGAAGATGGAAATTTGGAGCATATGAATGAGAGATCTTTAAGGTCAATCGCAAAGAGACTGTATTGCCAGTAGAAAATGAGGGCTGTCAAAGCAAGAGAAATACTTTGTAAAGCAAAATAGATGATATCAGATTGCCGATGAGATATACAGCTTGTCAATAAACGTCTTTGTTCAGATGAAAGCTAACTGAAATCGGAGACTGGCTAACAGTATTGCGGACTGGAAGGATTTCAAAATGAGCCCTTAAATGAAGATGAGAGGAATAAAAACCCATTTTTCCATCTACCTTCTTATCTTTTATTTTGCTATCTTCCTCAAAAATGTGATGCCCAAAAGTCTTTCCGCTTCCCACAGTGCCTACGTTAGACTCTTGTGCCCTCCCCTGACACAGAAGTGTCCCGTCCCTGAAGAATACTTTCCTGCCATTTCTAAGAGTGAAATTACTTATTTTTAAATTATCTGTAAAACCTTTTCTCATGGCAATAGAAGTTAATGTTTTTAAAGGGAAAGGAGTAAATTACCCTGTGTCACTGGTTTTTCTATGAATTAAACTACTTTTTAAACGCAAATGAAGGCTTAGTTCCTGTAGCTCAAGTGGCTAGGGCATCACATACACTGGAGGTGGAGGGTTCGAGCCCGGCCTGGTCTGCCAAATAGCAATGACAGCTGTAGCCAAAAAATAGCCAACCGTTGTGGAGGGCGCCTGTAGTCCCAGCTACTTGGAAGGCTGAGGCAGGAGAATCACTTAAGCCCAAATAGTTTGAGGTTGCCGTGAGCTGTGATGCTACAGCACTCTACTGAGGATGACATAGTAAAACTCTGTCTCAAAAATAAAGAAAGAAAGAAATAAAAAATAAAAGGCAAGTGGAAATTCTATGTTCTATTTTGTTCTATAAGGAATTGCTATAAAAGGAAACAGAATATTGTAGACGCCTTTGTAAGGAACATCTCTAGTATTTAAAATCATATACAACAAGTGCCAGGTACAGAGAAAGAAAGCACAAAATAGGACAGCACCTGTGGCTCAGTGAGTAGGGTGCAGGCCCCATATACCAAGTGTGGTGGGTTCGAACCCGGCTCCGGCCAAACTGCAACAAAAAAATAGCTGGGCGTTGTGGCGGGTGCCTGTAATCCCAGCTACTTGGGAGGCTGAGGCAAGAGAATCGCCTAAGCCCAAGAACTGGAGGTTGTTGTCAACTGTGACGCCATGGCACTCCACCAAGGGTGACAAAGTGAGATTCTATCTCTTAAAAGAAAAAAAAAAATGAAAGCACAAAATACATGCTAATGCTCTGTTGTGTATTGAAGGACAAAAATAAACTATCCCTTCATAGAACCTAGGACTGGAATCTTTCAGACTGTCAGAGTTAGCTACCTGTCTACCTGTCATTTAAACAGATTGGCATACAAAGAGCCTTCTTCTTTTTTTTTTTTTTGGAGATGGAGTCTCACTTTATTGCCCTCAGTAGAGTGCCATGGCGTTGCAGCTCACAGCAACCTTAAACTCTTGGACTTAAGCAATTTTCTTGCCTCAGCCTCCCAAGTAGCTGGGACTACAGGTGCCCGCCACAATGCCCAGCTATTTTTTTGGTAGTAATTGTCATTGTTGTTTGGCAGGCCCAGGCTGGATTCGAACCCACCAGCTCCAGTGTATGTGGATGGTACCCTAGCTGCTGAGCTACAAGCGCCAAGCCACAAAGAACCTTCTTAATGGCAGTATTTTATATTCTCGATTCTAAGGAACTAAGAGGAACATATTTTGTACAAGTGGGGGGGGTGGCATATTAATAAAAATAACATATTAAAGAGGAAGGATCATATTCCTTTTTCATCTAAAATTATCCAGAAAAAATTGATTCCGTTAGAATATGTCTATTGTCATTGAACTGAAATGGATTCAGATACGTCTCTATGACGTATACTACTGTTTGTGTCAGCAGCTTCTGTGCGGGTGGTGTAAATTCCTAAAAGGTGTCCAGCCGAGCTTCTGATGTGACTGTAACATTTCCGTGGGACACGTCAAAATCCGCATTTCTCCATTCATCTTTCAAGTCCTTAAACACAAACAGACACATACAGAACCCAAGTTCCCACACGCAGCTTTAAAAGACCTTATTAAGAGAAAGGAAATAGATTCCTCCTCTTTTACTAAAAAGCTTTCTTATTCATGACTTTTTCAAAGTTCAACTGTGAAAAAATTTCAAGTGGAAAACACCCTAATGGGCCAACTTAATGAAAGTCTTCCCAGAGGGAGCACAATTAAAGCCTTGGTATGGGATGGTTCTGAGCTGGAGAAAAGGTTGCTTATCCTAGTATGTAAATATCACAGAGAATAATAACAAAAGGCTAGGAAGGAGTTTTTCTCTCATTTGGAAGTTATTAGTAGACTTTCCTTTGTTCCACTGAGAAATGAGAGAAGAAAATCTGAAGTTACAACGAACCCATATGGCCAGCAGGAAAATCCTATTTAATTGCTTTATTGCCAGAATCGCTTCCTGAGGATGCCGTTCTAATGAAACATATGGCAGCTATTAGCAAAAGCCCCTAATGAGTTCAAAAATATGCTTTGTATGGGAGCTTTCTCATAAGCAACACCCGTGCGTGTTATTTAAGCTGTATATACAGATATACATTTGGAATTTTAATTCCTCCAGTGTCGATGACCACCTGCTCTTTACCAGACTCCGCCGCCAGCATGCGTGGAATGTGGCTTTCTAAATCAGAGGTAGACGTATCACTAGGGTTATCAGGGAATGGACCCAAGTCTAGCCTGAGAAGTAAAGGCCAAGGGCGGCACCTGTGGCTCAAAGGTGTAAGGTGCCGGTCCCATATGCCAGAGGTGGTGGGTTCAAACCCAGCCTCGGCCAAAAAAACCGAAATAAATAAATAAATAGATAAATAGAATGAGGTTGTCAGCAATTAAAAAAAAAAAGGAAAAGAAGTAAAGGCCAAGAAGAATCTCCTGATCAATGCCTTCTTTCCAACAGTTTGGTGCCCAGGAAAACCATTCTATTTATTGCTGTGTGGTCCTCATTATCTATATTCTCCCCACTCTTTTCAATGCCACACCAGTGATGGTGCTAGTCTCTGCCATCAGCATCCCCTGACTGTGTAGGATTGTTTTCTGTCTTTCCACCTGAAATCTTCTTCAGGTTAGATTGTGAATTCCACAAAGAAGATAACTTTGCTTAAGGGTTTTTGTACCCAGGATAATGTGAGATGCATGACTAAGAATCAACAAATAACTTTAGTTAATTGAAAATCTACTGCTAGCATTTTTAAATGCCTTTCATCGCTAGGAAATTTCATGAATCTAATCAAAGTATTCATCAATCACTTTCTAGGAAGTCAATTCTCCCTCAAATTCAAAGATAAATTAGCTGAGGGATACTGGCTGTGATTATTTTCTTCCTCCAAATTGTAGTCTGTGCAGTTATGTAATGCAACTGAGCTTTGTTAGCTTAAAGAATTGTGCAGAGTACAGTGAAATTATAAAGTAATAAGCTGCCTACATGAAATGTGGAGTGAAAAGAGGCTAAATTATTTTGCTTCCAATCTCAACTCATTGATTATCCCGCTTATTAAATATTTGCTTACACAGGCTTGGTTACATACTTTCATAATCAAATAAAATATGGAAAAGGCCTGTCTTTGTCACTGGTCAACTTGTGACTTGAGGCAAAATATTCAACTTGACTTAAATGCCTTAACTGTCAAAAGCAAGAGTTTGCTCCTATAATTTCTAAATGTGCCATACAGGTATTCTTGCAAGGATATTTTGTGATCTGTGTCAATGTCTTCACAAGAGACTTCTCAAACTTAATTCCTCCTTCATTTCAAAATACTCTGATAAATGTTGCTAGGAGGCCAACATGCCAGAGGTTGTGCCTGGCTTCCATTACTGATAATGTGACCTTGCAAAAGTCACTTTACTTTCCAGGACTTCACAGGGGTGTACGAAGAACTGCCTGAATCTATTCAGGTAACAGCTTGAAACTGTGCTTTATACATATTAAGAATCCAGTAAGTGTCAGCTATTTTTTTTCTTTTTTTTTAGAAACAAAGTCTCACTTTCTCACCCTCAGTAGAGGTCTGTGGTATCACAGCTCACAGCAACCTCCAACTCCTGGGCTTAGGTGACTCTCTTGTCTCAGCCTCCCAAGTAGCTGGGACCACAATGCCCAGCTATTTTGTTGTTGTTGTTGTTGTTGCAGTTTGGCCGGGGCCAGGTTCGAACCCACTACCCTGGGTATATGGGGCTGGCATCCTATTCACTGAGCCAAAAGTGCTGCCCCAAGTGTCAGCTATTTTTATACTGAGGAACTTTCTCCATGAATATTTTTTGTCACCAGTGTTTCCAATATTGTCGATGAGAAGGTTCTGGGTTTGTTTCACTGTTTGTTTGTGACTTTCACAAAAGAGCAAACTTATTTTAAAAACCCCAGTGAGGGGATAGATTCAGGGTCTAGACTTAACATACAACACGTAGAATGGATTTAATTCCATTTTTAAGTTCTTTTCAAAAGAGACATAAAAAGCAAACAAACATCACCAAAACAATAGGATAATTGGCTTGTAAAGTGAGAAAATTTCTTTCCTTGAAGTATTGAATCAGAGAAGTTCTTAAAAGAGAAGAAAAATCAGATGTGTGCTATAAAGGCTCACGAAAATACTTGAAGCCCACATCGCCCATTTGGTCAGCAAACTGACCAAACAATTTGCTATTACTGCTTCCCAAACATAAGACAAAAAAATTTTAACTACAAGACAAGTACCCAAACTCAAATGGTACTTTTTTTGAGGCCCCATGCTGCCATTTAAGAACTTGATGTTCTTTTCATGGTTCATCTCTGGCAGGGTGTGGAGCAATGTTCACACCCAGAAAACAAGTACTGAACAATTAAATGTAGATTAAGAGAAAAGATGCTATTCCATATAGACCAACCCCCCATTTTTAGCCACAGAGAAATCTTCACCTTATTTGAATATTGCATTGATGTCTGAATCCCCTACGTTCCAAAGGTGAGGCTCTCAACAGCAATGAATACTTCATAAAGATATAGTCACCTTGATAGTTGATATTTCAGATATGAAGATTGATGCTATTTTTTTTGCAATTTTTTCTTTTGGCTGGGGCTGGGTTTGAACACGCCACCTCCAGCTAATGGGGCCAGCGCCCTACTCCTTTGAACCACAGGTGCTGCCCAGATTGATGCTATTTCCTTGGACTTATCTACGACAGAGATGCACATAGACCTTCCCCACCACCACCACACGCACACACAAATTCACAACAATATAAATGTTCCATTTGACTGTACTGTTGTCACTCCAATTCTGCAGACATTGTCCCCTGAAGAAGGGAAGAGATATCACTTTGGAATATATCCTGTGATCAGCGGTTGGGAGGTAGAAGGTATCAAATCCCAATGGGTCAAGTAGCTTTTCAAAAACCTTCCAGTTCAAGTTAATACCCCCCACACCCTCTAAACCCTGCCTACTGTATTTTATACACGAATAACTGGAGTGAGTGAAAACCAGAACTTCAACATCCTTAATTTTTTTGGGGGGGGGGTATTCAAAAATAATAGAACTAGACAGTTAAGCTTTATGTCCCTTGAAAGTATACTCCTTCTGAACCCTATTTTTAAAATAACAATAGTGATAAATGCTAGAAATTTAACTTCCTAAGCTTTCACATCAGTAAATTTGCCTATAGGACCAATGCCCCTATAAACAGATAGTAAGAGCAGCTGTCTTTTCCCTAAAGATCTTGTTCTACTTCATAGATGCTACTGCATTCAGTTCTTCTAGCAGCCCCGTGAAGCAGATGTGATGACCCCAGCTTAACAAAGGGGGATCTGAACCTGAAGGGACAAGGCCAGTTATTCAATTGCACGCAGAAAAAAAAGAGACAGAACAGGATTGAAAAGGTCCTGAAACTGACCCATTGGCTAATTCTGCTTCCCAAAAATAAGACAAGAAAACTTAACTACAAAAAAAGTAACCAAATTCAAAGAATGTTTTAGACTTAGTGGGTATCGGTGTCTTTTAAAGATAATCTAGGTATATGATAGAGTCTCTCTTCAGACAAGAAAATCATGACACAGCGTTTACAATTATCACAGCAAAATCTAGGGGCTTGTACTAAGAATTCCAAAATGTCAATTTTTCTATTGTGAGGCATTATTTAATTTTTGCTCTCTTGCTTGTACTTAGTTTTATTCCCAATGATGCTGTTCAATGTTTATTTCTAATAATAGCACAATCTTGTGGCTTTTCTTTTTCAGGCTATTCCAGGTATTTCGGAGAAGGAAAAAGCTGGTAAGTTGACATTTTGGTGCTTCTCTCTTATCTATTTTAGAATATAATTCCATCTGAAAGTGGACATTTCATTAACTATCTAAAATGTATAAATATCATCAGTGTCCTGGAAAATATTACTGTTAATTTTTTAAATTTGTTTTGCTCAAAATGTAAGAAAAAAACATGTAGTTTTCTAACATAAGATTACCCTGTGTTGAGTAAGACCCATGCTTCTGGTGGCATTACTTATTACTGTGACCACAATTTTTTTTCTTGAAAAATTGATTTCTTAAAAAGATTAGATGTTGATCAACATACTAGGAATGGTCTTTGAAGAAATCGATTGTTAATAATTACCAAGGTTGGTTTTTTAATCATAATGAGCTTATTCATTAGTCACAGAAAAAGATATAGTTGGTGTTTAAAACTGATGCTATACTATTAAAAATATACGGCAATACGAATAATTGTATTGGAGAAAAAGTTATAGTATTTTCCTACACACTGTGCTCTGATTATAATTATTTAACAGCATTATGGAGAAATGGACAAAAACTCATGAGAAATACAAAAACTACACTTGGATTGGTGGAATTAGTGCTTTTTAAAAATGTTTTTGTCTTGCTTAATATGGTTTTATATGTTGTATGTTATAAAGACAGGGAATAAATAGAACTTAAAACAGATCACTTCTGGGGGTGTCCAACCTGTAGCCTACACGCCTCATGCTGATTTTCGTGAGGACTTTTCTTCCTCATCTGTGGCATCTGAGATCATCAAAAACAAGCAGAGGCTTTTTTTTTTTTTGCTAATCAGACTTCATTAGTATTTGTATATTCAATATGTGGCCAAAACAACTCTTATTCTTACAATGTGCAGCAGAGGAAAAAAAAAGCTTAAACACACCTGACTAGGGACTTTTGTGATTGTTTTTAAGAGCCAAATTAAAAGTTTCTGGTGTTATCTCAGAGACAGCAACATGAATTCAAATGCCTTTTCACTAAAGCATCAGAGTTTGTCTGATAGGCGTTTTATACCAAGATTTTCATCTTTTGTTTCAGCGATCTCATTTTAGCCTCTAGTTTGTTTGCCTACAAAAGGTTTCATATTTTGTGTCTTTCTGTGAACTAAATTTTTCTTTTCCTGTGTAGACCGTATCTGATTTCTTCATTCTAATAATATTGAACGGTGACCTTTCAGAATAGAGGGAGATGTTAAACTGGCATCACATGTCAGTTCATGTGAGAAATTGCTCAGTCTCGCGATCTATTACTAATACATGGATTAATAAAATATATTGAATGAATTTAAGCTACAGTTTCGAAGCTCCAGCAGCTTTAATGGAGTGTGTTACTATCTAATAAGGACAAGAAATAAATGGTTATGTGAGCAAATGCATCACAAGAAACTGAACAGAAGTCCTGCTTTATCCTGGGTTGTGACATTCTGTGTCATTCCCAAGATTTGCTGCATTTTAAGCAAAGTACGTAACAGAGCAAAGTTGTCATCTGATTCCAGAATATTAGCAAATTCTTTCAGACCCCCAGAAAATTAGGATGTGAGTTCTCGACTGGCTTCAGGGGGTTGGACCAGAAGGAAACAAGGGGTGGTAATAGCAATGCTCCAGGAGACAGAAAGGCGGAGAGTTATCTTCTGCTCTTCCACATAAACAGCTTCCATGTGATAGAGAGAAGTACTGAGTTCTAACAAGCTTCTCAAATACTTTGAAACTATTATTCAAACAAGGACTAATGAGGCAGAGCGCATAAATATAATGCAGCCACTGCTTTTTATCACAATCCTGGAAATTTTCCTCATTCAGAACAACAGCAGCAAAAACATGACATTAACTATCCCTGTTTATTTAATCTATTGGGGCCATTTCTATACTGCTGAGGCACGAAGTATAAGAGTTGAGAGATTCAGCTCAATGCCATTGGGTGATCTGTGAAAAGTAAGACTCACCAATTGATGTATATGACCTACCCAGGGCCTCGGCATCTCAGGTACTTAACAAGCCCAGGTTGGCAGACTCCTGCAAAATCTGGTTTTTCCTGTATATTAAAACATTAGAATGGTTAGAATTGACTCCAGAACAGATTTCAGTTTTGATTTCTGGAGAATGTGCTGATATGTTAGGAAGAGGTATAACTTTGTCTGCTAAAATAAATATAAGAAAGAGGTGACTTTTTGGAAGTCAGTGAATTTACCTGTCAAGACAAATGTTCATCATGTTTGAATAGTTTATGAAACACGGGAACTGAGTTGACAATTCCAAAGAGAATATGATTTATTTCAAAAGTTTAAAAGGACTGCAACAGTCTAAGCAATCTACCTCTTGTATTTCTAAACTTTATTACGCTCTTATTTAAAACATTAAAAATAATTTGAATTCTTTTGTATACCATGGTGAATCCCTTTATTCTTATTTTTATGAATGTCTGTTTTTAAGTTTCCACCAAACAGAGGAATGGCCGGGAAGGCAAAGGGGCTTACTCAATCTACTGGAGGTTAATTGAGTTCTTAAATAGGATTAAGCTTCATACCCACCCCTAAGGCCTGTCATTTTTTTTTTCTATCTAGCTAAATGAATGTAGCCTATTGTTTCTTATTAAGAAAGTCTATTTTTAATCTGTGTGACCCCTCATCCAGGCCAACTGGAACCAACTCTACCAGGCTTTGTGAAGCTCTACACAAAATGCTTACGGGTACATTCCATTAATCATTCTGGAATTGCTGTTGTGTGGCTGCTGTTGTGTGCTTGGCTCTCTTTTCTTCTGATCCACAATATGTTAAGACAGCCCAGAGGGATCAATTCTGCCATCTCCTACCTTGTGATGACAAAACAAACTCCAAGGGGAAACAAGTTTGAAACAGCCTCACACTTATTCATTCTACAAGTACTTACTGAACAGCAACACACGTTCTGGATATTCGATTAGTTTCTACTGAGAAAGCAATAATGAATTGGTAAGGCATGGCCTCTGCCCTGAGGAGCGACCACTCTATTTGGAGAAGAGTCTAATCAGGCCGGTATCCTCTTTCTCTGCTTTTCAGCTGAAAATTTCTTGACCTAGCTCATTCAAAAAGCTTCCCAGGAAAAGAATAAATTAAAATTATCTCCAGAAACTCTTTATCTGAATGTGCATTCTTACGATCTGAACTAGAATCACTGGACTCCTTTTTAAAATAATCAGAAGGAATCATGCAAGTGTCAATATGCATAATTATATCCAGTACGTGGGACCTTCACATAACTTCCATAGTGGGAAAGTGGAGGCTACAGCCACCAACCAAGAGCCCAATGCCTTTGGTATGTTCTCCAATACCTTTTCTTCCTATCTGTGTAGCCATGAGCAAAATGACTCAACTTCCTCATTTCCCTCATTTATAGAGGATAAATAAAGAATCCGCTGTGATCTTATAAAGGAACAAGGCTTACCACCAAGTAGCCGCTAAGAAGCAGTAGCTGGTTTATATGGTAAAGAGCTGTGCTTTTAACCACACTGTGTACAGGCCCAAGTCCTTGTGCGCTCTGCAGGTCCCTAAACACCCCCTCGGGGCTCTAAGTAACAGCTAAGCAGCTGTCTGTGTGGGAGAAGTAAGAGACCACTTTCTCCACCATCGTCTGAGTGAGTTAGTTCAGACAAAGAGTGTCCCAGGGTAGGCAGAGTCCGTCCCATTTTAGCCTCTTTTTAGAAATTCATTTCTCTTTTGGACTGAAATTCTCTCCCGGACACAGGTAATATTTAATTTTCACAAAAGTTTAGACCCAGAGAGATGTGTGCGCTTCATCCCATTTCCCTAAGGCTCCATGATTCTCCCTGATCGCTGGGCCTGGGGTCATTGGAATCTGTGACCCAGGCAGCCAGCCAGGTGGCGGTGTTGTGCGGCTGCCACCTTCCCCCATCTGCTGCATGAAAGCCTTTGCCTGTTTGCTGTCCTCGTCCTTCGAGCCCTCCCCGCGCCGTTGCTTTCCAGCATGGCTGCGTTCCCCACTGGACTTTCGCAACAGCACCAGAACTGGTTTCCCTGCCTGCCCCTGACATTCCGTCCACTCTGCACAGCCACCAGGGTTATCTCGGAAAAGCACGGCCTGGTCATGTCCGCTCCTGCTCCAGTATTCTCCGTCTACAGGATAAGATCAGATTCCCTGTTGGACAGACTTGGCCACCTGTCATCTGGCTGCGGGGCAGCTGATGGAGCCGGATGTGTCTATTTCACCAGTCACATCCCCCCTCTGCCCTACTCTCTGGCAGGCTGTGAGACCTGGGAGGCTGACCAGTGTGGACTGAATAAAAGGAATAAAAAAGAGCAAAAGTCCTTCTTTCTGTCTTCCCCACTGAGCCAAAGAGGAGCCTTAGCAGGGGCTCAAGGTGGGGGGAGGGCTGCCAGTGAGGTCGGGAG
Source organism: Perodicticus potto (assembly GCA_963574655.1). Lineage (NCBI taxonomy): Eukaryota > Metazoa > Chordata > Mammalia > Primates > Lorisidae > Perodicticus > Perodicticus potto. Next base: position 23,756 of record CAUYRH010062700.1, on the reverse strand, counting down.
ATTTGTTCCCCCAGATGCCCAGAGTGGCTGCTGATGTCTCTGAGGCTGCCCTTTCCATGAAGTTTCCAGGTTCTGACAGCCAGTCTCTCCCCTTTCCCTGTGGCTTCCCCTTATAAATAGCCTTGTCATTAAACTCCCCTCTAATTACACAGTGTGCCATTAGCGTCCCTTTAAGACAGCGGTTCTCAACCCCTTTGTAACAATGAAAATATATCGCAGCATTAGGAAGGTTGAGAACCACTGCTTTACAATAGTTCCTCTTCTTTCTAGTCCTTTTTTTTTTGGTTAGTTGTCTGGTTCAACTACAGCCACTATATCCAACCAGAAAATCCCCTCCACCTCTATACTTTCTGCTTTGCTTAGATCCGCAGCATACAACGGCCACGTGCTAACAGGTAGAGAGAGGAAGCGAGAAAGAAAGAAAAAGGTAGAGAGAGGAAGCTTATTCAGAAAGAAAAAATAGTGAGAGCCACGTTTTTCTTCATGAAAACGATTTCATTTAATTCCATGAGAAAAACATAGAGAGGGTGGCCATAAAGTTCGTGTGCAATTTAAACTAGTGTGCAAACTTTAGGACCAGCCTGTGTGTATATCTACTGTTAGGACTTCGTTCTCTGTTGAATGGGAGCATGCAACCTCAAAAATTAGTGCCTTGCTTTAGTTACTAACACGTGCCTCTCTGAGCATATTTGAAAAATAGTGATGGACAGAAATGGGAAGTCTCTCGTTCTAAAACTAAATTAAAGGATATCTTACAAATGTTATCAGGATACAAGGCCACCCCTAGCGAACAGATGATGATCATTAGATACAAATGGCATTTGTATCTTCACTCCATCTTGAAAATCCTACTTACTTCATTAGATTCAACAATAACATCACTCCCTGAATGAGATTTTCATTTTTATTCTCTTGTAATTAAACTCCCCTCAATTCCTAAATAGCTATTCCTATGTGTTTTCACCTATAGTTTTATTATCTCACTCAGCTGTGTGTCTTTATCTCTAGGCAATGAATTTTTTGAGGTTAGGAACACTGTCTTTGTGTGCCCTGCAATTAATATAGTTATTAACACACAATAAGTGACCTGTAAATATATGTTACTCAAAATGTTATAATTATAAAGATGCTTTGGCTATGATCTTAATGACTGTAGTTAATATGGTTCTGAAGCTTTCTATTTAGCCTCTTTCTCCCCTGACTCTCTCCATCTCTCCTAGTAGCCAGTGGGACTGCCAGACATGTCACCCACGTAATTAATTAATGGTGCTATTTGGGAATCTATCCCATATACACATGTAAAGGGTACCATTGAAAAGGATGACTTCGAATCTGACTTCAGTTGCATTTCTTGGTCATTTTTCTTAGAATGTTTGTTCTCCTGCCTCAAGGTTATTTGGTTGGCTAGAAAATGTTAAAAATCAAGATAATAAATAATTATAGCCTGAAACACTTGTGAAAGATACCTTTCAGAAGCATATAACAGAGTCATGGTCTTTCCAAATTCTGTGTTGTGGCTGTAAGGCAGAAAATGCAAATCAAACGCTTCTTTGTGATAAATTTGCTAGAAGAAAATGCCATGAAGGCTATGTTAACCAGTTTGATGTAAATATTTCAAATTGTATATAAAACCAGCACATTGTACCCCAAGATTGTATGATTGTATTAATGTACACAGCTATGATTTAATTAAAAAATTTTTGCTAGAGGAAAAAAGTCAGGGTTTTCATAATTTCATTCCAACCTCCCTATAAGCACACTCAGTAACAAAGCCCAGACTTGAAACCTTTGGGTGCTAATTTTCTTGGCTGCTTTCAATACTTGAGAAGCAAAATGAAGATAACAACCAAAAACATGTAGAATGGAAGGACGCTTCTTCTACCTTCTAATCTGACCATCATTGCTTTGATTCAGAGAATTATCCAGGCGATCTATTCCATGCTAAGCTGTGCTCCAATATCTAGGGATCCAAAGAGATTTGATCAAAAACACACAAACAGACTATTCTATTTCCAAAGTCTCCTGGGAAAGACTGCCCTATTTGATGTCTCCGTTTTAGTGCAGAACAGATGGGTTTTACTGCTGTCTCACCCACCACACGGTGAGCACCGTGAAAGACAGAAATTTGTTTCATTCAGCTCTGTATTCCCAATGCTTAGTGTTATTGTGGGTGCTTGATCGTTGGTCAATGAATGAATAAGTGAAGCATTTTAAAAATCAGCCAACATTTTACTCTATGTGAATCGTACTCCCAAAGTCAAATGCAGAATCTTAAAATTCTATTCTATTCTATTCTCCTGTAACTCTGTAAAGACCCCCGGCTGTTTTAAAGGGTTTAGTAAGATCTTAAAATTGTCACTTTCGCACCAGGTTGAGCTTGGACCAACATGCCAATTTCTTTATTCTCTTTCAGTCTCCGTAAAACGAATTTTGCTGTTTTCATACCAATGGCTTATAAATACTCACTTTCTTCTCTTTTTAAAAAAGTATTATGGTTCCCCAATTGCTTGCTTCTTCATGAGGAAGGAATTTGGGGTATGCCCACACATAACCTCTCTGTTTTTCCAAAACCTAATGTAAACGAATCCAGGAAAAGTTGGCTCTGGTTGACTGAGCTGTTGAGAGGAAACACATTAGCTTTCAGGTATCAAGGAATTCAAGAAAATATAAGTAAGCTATTCTTAAATGCCAAAGATCTTATACTCACAGGATTTTTTAAAATAAAGATAATTTTCTATATGTTTCTTAGTTTTCTGTTGGTATTAGAATTATTGTTAAGTAGGTGAGACATATCTAGTATATTACCAGAACCAATAAAACATATTTTCTTTTCTTCCCAATTATATCTCAGGCAACACAGATATATAATTTCTCTTTTAACAAGGTCCAAGTCAGATGTCCCACCACACACACACAGTGACGATGGCGTTTCACTGGGATCTTCGTGATCACGTTTAGTCTTCCCAATGATGTATTTCTGTTCTGAAATATTTTCCACATCAGGCTGTGAGGTTCTTGAAGGCAGAAACATCCCACTTCATCTTTGTCACCCCACACACTCTATGGTGTCTTGTACAGAGCATGCACTCAAGGTGTAGTTCGGAATCTGTTTATTTGGGAAACCAGACAGTACATGGAGGCACTCAGCTCATCTCCACTCTGTCAATGGCCAGGACTTTATGCACCATCTAACAAGCTTGAAATGTTTTCTTCCAAAAAGCCTCGTGCACATTTTGGTCTCCTTGTTATGTATTGGAAAGAATGTCCATCAGCAGTGGGAAGAGGTGGCTGGGAACTACCAATCTAGGCCAATGAGACAGTTTGCAAATCAACAGTTAAATTGTCATTGACCTTTAATCAGTAAAACATTAACATGCCATTTCCCTGAGGAAAGACAATTTATTAAAAGGCCCCCTTGGATCAGTTTTATTTAGAAAGAATAAATGGATTTCCATTTAGTTTGGAAGCCTATCTGACCATTTCTTTTTTTTCTTTCTTTTTTTTTTTTTTTTTAGGGACAAAGTCTCACTTTGTCACCCTCAGTAGAGTGCCGTGGCGTCACACAGCTCACAGCAACCTCCAGCTCTTCAGCTTAGGCGATCCTCTTGCCTCAGCCTCCCAAGTAGCTGGGACTACAGGCACCTGCCACAACACCTGGCTATTTTTTTTTTTTCAGTATCCAAAATTTTTTTTTTATTAAATCACAGCTGCATACATTAGTGCAATCAAGGGGTACAATGTGCTGGTTTCATATACAATCTAAAATGTTTTCATCAAACTGTTTAGCATAGCCTTCTTGGCATTTTCTTTCTTTTTTTTTTTTCCCCCCAGTGGTAAGACAGAATTTATTTACAGGAAAGAATACAGAAAACACTAAAGCTCCTGGTAGAGAGAGAGAACTCAAGTGGGGAGAGAAAAGCTCTCTCTGTTTCTCTCCCAGTCTCTCCCATCTCCCCCTTCAGGCTTTTAGTCTCGGTGTATATATAGGTGTATGGGTTCCTTGGCCAGGAAACGAATGAACACAGTCCCTTCCGCCGGGGGCAAGGTGAATGAATGTATCAATGAATGGACACAGTCCATTCATGGAACATCTTTTCTACTAGGTTCTTTTTTTTTTCTATTTTTACCTACTTCCATATCTTTATACTTTCCTCTAGATATTGCCCAGTTCACTGTATTTTGACTCTGCTATTTAACCTGTCCATCATTTTTTAGTTACAGTTATTCAATTTTTCATTCTATTATTCTCATTTGCTTATTTGTTATTATTTCCATTCTTTCTGAAATTCTTCCTCTTGTCACTTAATTCTTCAAATATATTAACAGAGTTATTAAAGTCTATGATATTTTCAGACAGACTACAAAATAACTCTTCTATGAGTTTATTTAAATTGTCTGATTATTTTTGCCCAGGTTTTCGATCAAGATATATATATATTTTTTGTATGTCTTGTTAATTTTGATTCAATGCTGGTCATTGTGAATGGATCACAATGCCTCCTGCCTCAGCCTCCTGAGTAGCTGGGACTACAGGCCCCCACCAGGCCCAGATAAAATTTAAATATCTGGCTAATGTTATAATGTTATCTTTTGCCAGGGAGAATTTACTTTTATTTCTGAAAGGCAGATAAATTAGAATAAGACTATCTTAATCCAACCAGGTAATGAAATGGTCAAATCTAGGTTTTGGAGCTTATGAGATCTGGCTTGTTTCCAGGCCAACCTTATACTCCTAGTTTGTAAATTGGAGGTCCCAAATGAAATCCAGGGGATGTACCAAGTTCATTCCACCTTGGTGGGCTTTCAACACTAACTCTACTTATCCCCAGTCCTGTGAAACTTTTGAAAACTCATCAGCTTGCCAATCTGATTTTGAAACTGGCAGTCAGTCCTCTTGAGTGAAAAAGTTTCTCCAAATGTCAGCTCATTACTCTTTGCTTTCTCCCTCATTTGGTTGTTGGCCTTCCAAATTCTTACTCTCTTGGTAACTCTCAGATACCTTAAAACAGATTTTTAAAATACATTTTGACCAGTCTTGTATTTGCTTAATAGAAGTGTGGGCCCCAAACAGTCTAGATAGTCGTTTTGGGATGCAGCACCCCATCAGTATTTCTAAAAAGAGTTTTCTACGTGATTCTAAAGGACAGTTGAAATAACAAACCATGGACATGCAGGACAAAGGGCAGGCAAAATTCCTTGATGAACTTTTCTCCACCCATTGCTCCCTAAGCCCAGGGGCCCTCCAGACCTATGGAACTATTATACTGCCCATCTCCAACGTTCCAGACCTCAAGGCCCCTCTTACTGTCAACCCTGTCTACCATTTCTCAGCCTAGTGCACGTTTTCACAGAAGCATCTTCTCATCATTTATTCTGTTGAATTGTTATGTGTCTTTTCTATTAGTTCATGAGGCAGAGTTCCTGCCTTGCCAGGTGCTGTTTGCTGCTTCAAAGAAAATGTGAGGCCTCTGGATGTTCTTTCGGTCTGAAGTGCTATTTATTTTCCTCCAAGACGCATCCCATTTCTTCCTCTCTGTCCTCTACCACAACTCCACACACAATCTTTAAGGCTGTAAGCTCCTTGATGGAAGGAACTGACACAGACACTTCAATAATAATTAATGAGTTGAATTAAATAGAATATATTTTCCAAAAATAATAAAATTTCGTAAAAGTAAGACAGTTCCAGAAACCTGCGGTTTGTATTTAACTGAAGTCTTGTTTAAATTCAGCCCATATCTACCTGAACTAGTACAGAGAAAATATTATCTTCCTTACAATATATAAAAATGTTGTTAAACTCTTTTTTTTTTTCTTTTTTTTTTGAGACAAAGTCTCACTCGGTAGACTGCTGTGGTGTCACAGCTCACAGCAACCGCAAACTCTTGGGTTCAAGCGATCCTCCTGCCTCAGCCTCCTGAGTAGCTGGGACTACAGGCCCACGTAATTTTTCTATTTTTAGGAGAGGCAGGATCTCACTGTTTCTCAGGCTTGTCTCAAATTCCTGAGCTCAAGCAAACCTCCTGCCTCTGCCTCCCAGAATGCTGGGATTACAGGTGTGAGCCACCGTGCCCAGCCTGATATTCACTCCTTACCCTGGTGTTTGGTGATTTGCTCAGGGCTGACTTTCCTGGAGATGTGCTAACATCAACTAGCTACTTAGTGCTCAGTATGTTCCATGTGTATGTGAGGTACATTCCGCACGCTTTCCCATTCCATCCTCACGATAATCTTGTAGTTGATGCTATTATTGTTACAAGATATTAAGATACTTTATCAAGAACATGTATCTTGTGAGTACCTGATATAGGACACAAACCAAAGTATATCTGCCTGAAAAACCGTGTTTGTTTCGCATGATACTGAACACGGGTCAGGACAGCCTGGCTCTCGGCTGAGATCAGGTCTCAGTTCCATCACAAGTTAACAGTAGGTCCTAGGATAAGCCACTTAATTTTTCAGACCTCAGGTTTCCTCGCATATAATAACTGAATTCAAGACTTTCCTGAAAGGTCCTGAGGAAAGAGTCTGTGTTAGGTGTGTTGTAAGAGCTTGATTAACACACACACACACACACACACAGTCGGCTCGGCGCCTGTGGCTCAACAGGCTAAGACGCCAGCCATGTACACCTGAGCTGGCGGGTTCAAATCCAGCCTGGGCCACTAGACAACAATGACGGGCGTTGTGGTGGGTGCCTGTAGTCCCAGCTACTTGGGAGGCGGAGGCAAGAGACTCGCTTGAGCCCAAGAGTTGGAGGTTGCTGTGAGCTGTGATGCCACAGCACTCTATCCAGGGTGACAGCTTGAGGCTCTGTCTCAAAACACACACACACACACAGTCTATATCTTTCTTTAATGCTTGCCTTTTTTCACACCATCTGTTTTTTGGCTCCATCTACTTTATTTATACATTCTCTTTTCTACACTCTAGGCATGGCTCACGTGGTTTTAATTAACTTCATGTGAATTAATTACTTACCAGTAGTGACATATTTATTATCAATTGCACAATTGCTTTATGTAGTTCTAGTAAAACATTACTTCAAGTATAAAATATGTCTGGTTAAGAACAGATCACCCATGCTAATAAACAGATTTGACATGCACCATTATTTATTTGTTGAAAACCCTCTAGTCATTTTATTTTTGCTGAAGACTCATATTTAAGTAATTATGTAACATGGTCCTTCATTACTGTCAAGTCATACTTTTCTCTGCCTTGAGGACAAAAAGGAAGCTCAGCATTTAATGTGTGTTCCACAGAATTGTTTCTCAGTGGGGATAAAAACCAACGTCTCAGAATTTTGGACTAGAGGAAGAAGCAGTGCGTTACTCCTGCTTGATAGATTATTCACAGCCTAGCCTGGAAAGTGGTGTTTTGGTACACTGGATTGCAGGCTGCCCGTCTGTATTTTATCACCCTGATCAAAAGACCCTGCTCCTATCAGTATCTTTGGTTCCCCTGAACACTGAGGTCTGGTTAACAACCACTCTCTGCTCACCCATCCGACGCGCCCAGGCCGGGGGCCGTCTTTGCCTCTGATGTAGGTGGCTGGCCGTTCCTAAGACCTGTCATCTTACAGTGCTGGCCAAAAGAAGGCTGCTGTGAGGGGCCTGCTCTTGCAGCTTTTCCGATAGAATCACCTCGGACACAAGCTGAGCATAGATCCATAGGCCTCCCCTAGAAACTCCGATTCAGGGGGCCTGGCATTTAGGTTCTCTGAGCAGCAGCTCAGGTAACTTTTCAAACTTATCCTCAGGTAAGTTTGGAAGACACTGATAAAAGGGTCACATAGGCCACTATAAAATTTCGAGACAGACCGTGCTGTGGTCCTTTATTTCACTTCCAAGAAACACAGACGACAGTGTCCTTCTGACTCACTCATGTGAGTCTCAAGTTGCTGGGCTTATCAGTGTTGGGGGACGGCTTAATTTGTTCCCATCCGTGCTTACGTTTCTTGATATTTGTACATCTCTAAACTTTTGTAATGACCCACATACATGGACTTTAAAAATATTACCTTTTAATTTAACAGAATAGAGGACATTTATCCTCTTGCACTCCATTCAAAAGCAGTTCCCAGGGGACCGCTGAGCACTGACCACGCGTAGCAGGTGTCCAGGCAGAGAGACCATCGCTGCCTGTCGGTCAGGTCCACTAGGTCACATGGGGGAGTGTCCCAGCTGCCATCTGTTATAAGATGGGACGGTGTGTCTGGGAGTAGGCACAGAGAAGCTGCATGTGCTGGTGACCCTGATCCCCACGTCACCCCCCACTCAGGCTCTCGTGTCTCTCTCAGACCACTTGGTCAGTTCCTCATTACCAGCTGATGGAAAAGGAAGAAGGCGAAGCTTCATTCTCAGCTGGGATGCTGCTCTCCAGGACACAATGCTGCTCCCTTGAAGCCACCCAACCTCATATGACCTGTAGGTGACAAGCACGTGTCTAGGAATTACGGGGCGGAGGAGGAGCAGCCCCTCCACCTTCCAGTGACCTATCTGGGGACTCTGTGTGTCCCTCCCTGCAACTTTAGGATTCATGGCTCCTCACGCCAAAGGGCCCGTGTTCAAGGGACAGAGTCACTGTACGGCCAGAATAATGGGCCCTGATCACCAGGAGGAGGTAGGGCTGCTGCAGAGGAGACACGGCAAGCCTGTACACAGGGGACCCACCGTGGGCGGCATCTCGTAGCATGATCCTGTACAACTTGGCAATAAGTGAACAAGTAGAGCAGTCACCAGCAGAGGACAGCCGGAAACCTTCAGGGCTGAGAGTGTGGTCACTGCACCAATGAGCCACGCAGGGCAGAGAGGAAACAGCTAAGAGTGGAGGGCCTTGTGGAGGGAGATTCCAAGACCAGGTGCAGCCTGAACCGTGTCCTTGGGGGTAGACCCCAAGACCAGGTGCAGTCTGGAGACCGTGTCGGTGGGGGTAGACCCAACACCAGGTGCAGCCTGAAGACCGCGTCCGTGGGGGTTGACCCCAAGACCAGGTGCAGCCTGAACCGCGTCAGTGGGGGTTGACCACATCTGCCTGGTCCTGCTCATATCCGTTCCCTCAGGAGCCACACCAAGCAGCAACCTTGCGATCGGGTGAATACGGCATAAGCAAGTGAGTTTGAACCCCGGTAGGGCTCATCAGTGGGCTTTGGGAATCTGGGGGTGCCACCCACATCCCCACTCTACTCATCTGTCCAGCTTCCAGGAGAGCTGGCTGCTGGTGGCCGTGTCCTCGACTGAGACTCGCCCAGGACTGATAGGCATGCCTCGTCCACAGGATGTCCTCTGCCTGGAAGCAGCCCCCGCCAGGGGCCAGGAGACATGGTGGGGGGGTGCTGGTTCCATTTGCCTGGACTGGGAATAACTCCTCCCCAGAGAACGGCCTTCCCCGGTTAGAGCACACCGTGGGTGAGGTCCCTCTTGCAACCACTTGAAGTTCACCTTTTGCCTCTGTCCAATCCGCTTCCCTCACTTCCTTCTGGGCGGGTCCCTCAGGGCACCCCCTAATAAACCCACATGCCAATGTGCTAGTGTTTGCCTCAAAATCTGTTTCCAGGGAGTCTAATCTAAGAACGTGCAGCTTGATCTCAGATGTACGGTTCTCGCAGTGCTTCTGATGGCAGCCACATCAGACGGACAGCGGCAAGCCTGCAGATGCTGAGTCCCAGGGAAGTAAGCCAGGGCGGGGACAGACTGTGCACAAAGGCAGTGGACCAGACACTGGCCACGCCAGCCCCTAAGGACACCACTGAGAGGCCCATCCACCGTTCTCATGGGACTTTTAAGTGGGAAACACTGGCTCCTCATTACGGCTTCCCAGAGTGGCCAGAGAGCCCTGACTGCACCACAAGGCCTTAGTGCCCCTAGTGGCCACACAGGGTGGTGTCTCCAGACAGGCTCATCGCCCCCAACAGGCCTCAGGGCACTTGGTTCCGACGTGCACCTGCAGTGATTCTCACTCACACGCACCCTCCAGGCTTTGTGAAGGATGCTGACACTGAAAGTTTACTCAGTGCCAGGCGTGGTGTGACTTGATGACCAGTTCTCACAGTGACCCTATGTTTTGGATATTACCATCTAGAAGAATGGAAACAGAAGCTCAGGAGGTCAGTCTTTATTTTCTTTATTCATCGGAGTGGCATTTGAACTTGCCCCTGACCCCTAAGCCAAGTCTTCCCCACCCTCCTGTGCCGTCCTCTGACATCAGAGCAGGTCTTTCTTCTCCATCAGGGTCGAGTGGAAAGGGTGGCTCCGTGGGGCTGATGAAACAAAGGGTCCTGGTTTTACGTTTCCCCCGGAGACGTTCCTGTTATGGGTGGTCTCACTGCCACGGAGCACGTCCTGCAAAGCTGTCCATCCCCTGTGCCACTGGACTCAGCGGGAATCAGAGCACCTGCCGTGGGCGGCTGGACACAGCACCAAAACCATTCCTGAGGAAACAGCTCGGAGGTCAAGGCCTGCTGAGAGCAGGGAAGGCAGAGAAGGCCCATGTTCTCAGAGCAGCGCCCCGTCTTCCCGCTTTGTGAGGAGATGCAGCCCCAAACCAACAGTGCAGCTGCGGGGTCTTAACTTCTCCTTCCAGAGGACAAGAGGCTGAAATCTCTGCTGGCGAAGTAGAAGGCAACTTGAAACTTGTCAATTATTAGTACTTACCTGAATATGCGGAAAGAATTCCTCCCATCTCTCTTTCATCTGGCCTGAGAATTGCATTTACGGGACAGGAGCTCACTTTTACTGAGTGCCCTGAGCAAGGCCACGGCAGGTGAATTCGCTCAGTCACACTGAGTTGGGCCTTGTTCACTGGCATTTATGGGTAAGGAGATCATGACGCGGGGGGATTGAGTACATCGCTCAGCATCCCCACTCTGTAGGATGGCAGCTGAATGTCAAACTGGAGTCTGCCTGGTCTGAAGTCCACACAGGGTCTCACACACAGGTGAGGAAGAAGAGCAAGGCTAGGTGGGTACTGGGGACCTACCGTCATTTGTTCAAAACGCCTTTGCTGAAATCCACACACACAGAAACAGATCCGTGGTTGTCAGGGCAAGGGACGGCTGGCGAGTGGAGGGTGGCTACTTAATGAGAATGAGCTCTCCATGTGGGGTGATGAAGTTCTGGAACTTGATGGTGGTGACAGTTGTACAATATTGCAAATGTACAGAAGTCCCCTGACTCACACACTTTAAAATAGTTATAACTGTAAATTAATATGTGTATTTTACCATAATCAAAATAAATTTAACCTATGAAGAAAAATACTAGCTTATCACTGAGGCATATACCAATAATAAAATGATTAGATTAAAAAAAAAAAAAAAAAAAAAACCCTCCTCTGCTGAAATGTACTTGCTTTGTGTATCGTAGAATCAAACGTGACTTTGCAGAGTCTCCATGGGAGGGGTGCAATCACAGATGGCGCATAGATTTCTCAGCCAGGTTCCTAACTATGCTGTGAATATATTCTCCTGAGGACCCGCCTGGCCTGCAGGGGCCTCGCGCTGCAGACGGCAGCGCACACCTGCACTCACAGAGCTTTCATTCTGCCCTGCACGTCCTCACACACAGATGCACATTTTCTTCCATTCTCTCTCGAGCTTTCTCCCTCACGCTGCACCTGTGGCTGCCTCTCAACAAAGGCAAGCTTGTACTGTGAAAGCATCAATTCAGAAGGAAAACATAAACCATATGGTGGGAACAGCAGAAGGGAAGTTCTCAAGCAAGTAAATAACATAACGTGCCTCGTGGATTTTCTCTCCTTCCCTTGGGGGGATGTGAAGTAAAGGAAGGTGGTGCCCACTTGGCCCAGGGCTCCTGCCAACTGAAGGCCCACCACTGCAGGTGGGAGACAGCTCTCCCCTTCTCAAATCACTCTTGATGGGGGCAGACACTGACAGTTCTCACCAGAAGGGAAATGCCTTAAAAGTTCTCCCCTCTCAGCTCAGCGCCAGCCACATACACCTGAGCTGGCGGGTTCGAATCCAGCCCGGGCCTGCCAAATAACAATGATGGCTGCAACCAAAAAATGGCCGGGCGTTGTGGTGGGTACCTGTAGTCCCAGCTACTTGGGAGGCAGAGGCAGGAGAATCACTTGAGCCCAGGAATTGGAGATTGCTGTGAGCTGTGATGCCACAGCACTCTATCCAGGGTGACAGCTTGAGGCTCTGTCTCAAAAAAGAAAAAAAAAAGTTCTCCCCTCTCTTGACAGTAGTGGCACTGGGACTCGCTGGGCTTCAGCACACCCCCGCCTTGGCAGACTCTTACAGATTAGAGGACAGGCTCAGTGAAGGCTGTGGGGTCACTGAGCAGACCCGGTTCAAGACGAGTTCTTACCACTCACAACAGATTCCTGAGGCCTCCGACGCCATGTTGATTCAGCAGGTTTAGTGGGTGTGGAGGTGGGGGGGTTACAAAAATGCTCACAGGTGATTCTGATAGTCGGATTTGGGAACTCTTTCCTAAACTTTGCCTTAACCAAATCCACTGGAAAGTATTATTTCCACCTTAATCTATCAAACTTGTAGAGTATTCATCAGGCCCCACATCCCCATAAAGATAGCCACATTCTCCCCATTCTTTCTGCTCACACAGAATGTTCACCTGGGACTAGAATCTCGTGTACCTGTTGGTTCCTGAATCCTCCTTCCCCCAGCCCGGTCCTTACAATCCTCCAGCTCAGTGGTTCTCAACCTGCCTAATGCTGCGACCCTTTAATACAGTTCCTCACATTGTGGTGACCCCCGACCATAACATTATTTTTGTTGCTACTTCGTAACTGTAGTTTTACTACTGTTCTGAATCATAATGCAGATATCTGATATGCGGGATGTATTTTCATTGTTCCAAAGGGGTTGTGACCCACAGGTTGAGAACCGCTGCCCGCTCCACGAAGGCTGGCACTGTCTTTCTCCTTCAGCCGTCCTGTATCCAGCACACAACTAGACCCAAACCACAAGTTCAATATTTGGAGAAGGGAGGGTGGGAAGGCAGGATGTGCTTATCCAAATGATTCTGTCATTTTCCACAAGGATTGCCTGGCACCGAGGCGCACCGCGTGGGCGCAGGGCTCTGAGCAGCGCCGACTTCTCATGGAGGTCGGAAGGTGCCTTGTGCTGAGCGTGGGACTCGCCACCCTTCCTAGGTTTCATACTGCCACCATCCTGACTGCAGATTTCTCCAAAGTCATTAATTTACATTTTTTAAAAACAAAAACCACGATTACCTTGAGATGAATACATTATGGAGACAACTGTCATCACATCCACATGTGGTAATTATTTACTCATGTCAGTTTGAATGATTAATATGGAGGAAGGGCCTAGCGGCTCACAGGCCTGGGGGCTGGACAGGACAGTGTCTGTGTGATCTCACACAATGCCCACACTGTGAGTGGCCGTTGCAGAGACACAGATAGCTGGCATTCAGTTCACATTCCACCGACTCTCATTCTCCACTCCCAAAGACTCCAGAATTTTCCATCTGTAAGCCAAGGAAGAGAAAGTGGAGAGCCTTTTGATGTCATCAGCACAGCGACTGAGTGGTGGGGGCCATCTGGCTGGTGTCACTGGGGAGCCACAGCCAGGCAGAGGGCAGAGGAGACCGGAGGGGCCTTGCAGAAGAAGTCAGGATTGTTGTCTGTTTTTTGCCACTTTAAGGAGTGGATGGTGGCTTATGCTTCAGAGAAACAACATTGAAATGGAAGCGTCTGGATGGGAATCAGGTGCTACAAGGCAGTCCAAGATTTGTCCTGCACTTGTCACCTGCAGTCCTGCTCACTGAGTGTTGGTCTGACGTACGTGTCCAGGGAAGGAGGACTTCCTGTGTTCTTTCCCTTGTAGAGAAGCTGACCTCCCCAGCCAGTGCGGTCACTCCTCCTGGGATGGCCGCTGGCCTCCTTCCGAAATGGCGGGAACCTTAGCGTGGAGGACTTGCTAGAGCCACTAAAAGCCTCACCTCATTCAACCACTGGAGTCAGAAAGGACGTGAGGCACAGAGGGCACAGACTGGAGGTCACGCATGGGGAACTGAGCCCCACGCTGGGAATGCAGGCCTTAGCGGCCCCAGCTGGGCACACATCAGCGTCTGTCACCTGCTGTCATCCTGCCCCTTTGGTTTTGCAGTGTGTAGGGGAGGGTGGGCAGAGTGTTCAGAGAGGAAAGCAGAGGAAGTGAGTCCAGCCTCCTCCTTGAGGCTGCCCACCTGGGGGCCAAGCAGGGCCCTGGATGGGGAGGTGGAGGGGCAGGGGTAGACGGGGGTGGGATGGGGTGTGGATGGGGAGGGGTGTTGCCGAGAGGTATGGGCTGGGTGTGGGGGGCGTGGGAGAAGTGGGGGAGAAGTGGAATGTGGGGCGGGGTGGGGGGACGTGGGAGGAGGGGTGGTGGCCGGCAGGCTACTGGACAAGATGATGAGAACAGACTGTGGCTTTTTCCTTCCGGGTCACAAATCATGGCTCCCATCTCGGCAATTTGGGTTGAGGAATATTCTTCTCCATGACGTCACTTCAGCTTTGATGCAAGAGTTGTCTAGTGCAAAAGACACGGTGGAGATTCAGCAAAAAGTGAAAACTATGAAACGTCTCCTAGAAAGGTTTCTGCTTCACTGCTTGTGGAAATGTCCCTAACGCTGAGAAAGGGGCCTCATGAAGCACTCGATGCTCAGCACACACCTATGTCCTTGGGGTCCTCGGCCCCCCTGCACCACTCAGGTGGGGTCCAGCTTCCCAAGACGTCTGGAAGCTCTTCGGCTGGTGCTCTGGCCTCGAGCACCAGAAGGCGACCTCGCGATGCGGACACCACCCTTTGTATGTCGTCCTCTGCACTGTGTCGGAGGAGATCTGAAATCAGAGCCAGTTGCTTATTTTCCTAAAATCTGGAAAAAGCTGCCATGCCGGCAGCCAGCAAGGCACAGGCAAAGACTATGACACTCCCTGAGAAGTTCGTGAAAATGTTGGAGCAGAGCTGTGAAAGAAAACCAGGATGGAGGGAGGCATGATGTTAAGTCGAAACATCTGATCTCTCTATTACTTGTGACACTAATTTTCATTGTTCATTCCTATTATTTTGGTGTTTGTCATTTTTTTATTCCTGTTTTGACTTTTGATCCAGCATTAGTCATGTTTGACTTAAAATTATTTCACATCACGTTTCATCCACATTTTTCTATCTTCATCCTGCTTTGGGCTTACAGGCAGGAATACATACACATCTTACCAAAAGAAAAATGATTTTGTAATTACTACTTTTTGATAAAATGTTTTGGCCAGAACTATCTGATTTGACTCACATTCTTTTTGATGTCATCTGAAGACAGCCCCAGTGGAGGGTGGAGAGAGACAGAGGTATAAGCCCCTGCCAGAACCTCCGGAGTCCCTGTCACAGCACCAGCTCAGCCAGCTTCCTAGCTCTTTACTCCTGGTAAAATTTTTGATAAAATTGTAATTAATATTGTGACCACATCTATTAATGCCAGAGATCTGTGTTGATTGATAGTAGAGCTCCTTTCAAAGCCACTGTTTCCTGGCACCTCTTAGCTGTGATTAGGCTGTCCCTGTAAGAGCCGTAGCCTAGAGTGCTGATCAAAATGCAGATTCCTGGTGCCTGCTCTCAATCACTTGGGAAGACCTTCTGGAGGTGGGCCCAGGGATATGCATTTTTTAAAGCCCTGTAACGTGATTCTTGGGCATACTGAATTAAAAACCACTCGTTTAGAGTTCGGGTGACTCGGGCAACACTGTTATAGTCGTTCACTGTTAATGTCAGTGACCAGGGAAGGTTCACACCACCGGAGGGTTGACACTCAGCCACTCATTCATCCAGGAGTCTGGATACTTCGACCTTCAGCCCCAGACTGAGAGGACAACGTGCCCGTAGGATAGTGGTTCTCAAACTCATAGGACATGATAAGAAAAATAATCTCCCCTCCACACTTACACCTCTGTGCCTTTCCAGGTCTGAGAGGAGTCCTGGGCCGCTAATATTGAATTATCAATCTTGATACCTAGCCAGCATGAAGAAAACACTTTATTAGAGAAACTCTGTGCATCACAGTACCACAAGAACAGATTTTTATAGGGAAAGACTTTCTTATCATTGTGGCAAAAACTTATGGCACGTGATGTCATCTGGACCTAAACCAATTCCTCGCAGAGAATGTTGATCTCAAAACTAAGTAGGGATGGTGATGGAGAGAAGGAGGGTAAGTCACTTTAAGAGGGCCATTATGAGCCAGGACCCCCCAAATGGGCCTTCAAGGCGTGTTTGATGGGGTAATATTCAGCTGAATAGGTATAACGTCATGCTTGGGTTGGTATAAGTACTAACATTCTCACCATTTAACTGATTATCCACTGTACCACTGCCACTATCTTTGGGGGTTTATGTTCATAAAAGGGAAATAATTGCAACAGATACAATGTTAGTAAGTTTTAATCGGACTTCCAAAAAGAATTAATGATGCTTTTTTTTTCCTAGGAACTTCGGAAAACCTAGTCCAAATTGCTGAAATGGGAGCCATGATTTGTGACCCAGAAGAAAAATGCCACAGTCTCTTATTGTCTTGTCCAGTAGCCTGTCGGCCACCACCCCTCCTCTCAAAGTCCATAGACCTTTCAGAAATTAACATTTTCATAGATAACTACTTTTTCTCAACTGATGTTATATTTTGATCATGTTTCATTTTGTTAAAAATGATGCTTGAAATTTATTTGCAAATGGCTCAGCAGAGAGAGAATAAGATAAAGCAATTTTGCAATATTTTTAACAATTGCAACAGCTGATGAATCTAGGTGAAGAGTATATATTATTCTTTCAATTTCATGGTAGGTTTGAAATTGTTCAAAATAAAAAAATGGGAGAAGGGGGGGCACCTGTGGCTCAGGAAGCCGGGAGCCAGCACCATATACCAAGGGTGGCAGATTCAAACCCAGCCCCAACCAAAACTGCAAACCCCCCCCCCCAAAAATGGGAGAAGATGTCAGTGCCGGAAGTAGGATAGCAACAAGGTGGATTATTCCAAACATAATGCAACGAAGGCCTGGAACTGAGGATATTTTTAAATACTTAGTAAACTAGCAAATCAAAAGTTCTAAGTTTTTAGGACTTAATGGGGAAAATTAACTCCAGGAAGTATGATTCTATCCTTCCATCAGATTAGTGTAATAGCCCTGGGTAGTCTCATTTTTGTCTATCATCTTATTGACATTTACAATGACTTAAAAGAGAGTCGTGGTTGCAGCTGTGTATCATTAAATAATGATGCCTAGCTGAGACAGCTCAGTAGGCAGTGCACCGGCCCCATATACCAAGGATGGCAGATTCGAACTTGGCCCTGGCCAAACTGCAACAAAAAAAAATAGCTGAGCGTTGTGGTGGGCGCCTGTAGTCCCAGCTACTCGGGAGGCTGAGTGAGGCAAGAGAATCACCTAAGCCCAGGAGCTGGAGGTTGATGGCACTCCACGGCACTCTACCGAGGGCAATAAAGTGAGACTCTGTCTCTACAAAAAAAAAAGAAAGAAAGAAAGAAAGAAATCTAGAATAGCAAAGGCCAAAACACTTTTAAAGGAAAGGGTTATCTGGCTACAAACTAAATAAAGACAGCCAGCTGCATACGTGTGGAGGTGTGCACGCACACACACATACATTCTACAGAAACATGACTTTTCCTCCAACAATCACACTTGAAGTACGTTCTGGAAAAAGATGAAATGTAATTAGCAAGCCTACCAATCATGTCACTATTGATCACAATCGATTTTTAGTTGCATAAAGCATACCATGCATTTTTCCAGCATTCCTTAGGACAGACATCTAGAAACGAATACTCCGTGTGGTAACTCCGGTTCCACGCTCCCCACTCCCTGTGACACAGATGAAGAGTGAGTCTGCACCACTAGGAGACTGTGGACAGGTCTTTTGGCCAAAATGGACCCCAAATCGTGGGATAGGTGGCCCAGGAGGAAGTAAGGTGCTGCAGCAAAGCCCTGTGGTTCGGGGCTTTAGTCGGACAGAAATGGCTTTTTCACTTTACCACCCAGATGTGGGGGGTTCAGGGCTGGTGGGGGGCACAACTGGTGTCTTCAGCACATGGCTTCCATGTCTAGGTCCTGAGGCTCAGCTGGCGCTGTCACTGCTCCACACGCTCCGGACGGGGAAACCATCTGAGCCACGTACACACAACTGTTTGAAAGGTAAGATCCAAACGCGGCCCGAGTCATTGCCCAGCACACCTCGCTGGTCAGAACTGAGTCACCGGTTTCACCAGAGGGTAGAAAATACAGCAGTTCCCTGCACAGCTGCACGCTCAGCTGAAACTGGGGGCACAATTATTTGTTGGTCTGTCCCAGCTTCCACCCCAGGTCTTGAAATTAAGAAGATGAGCAAGTACCACATTGCGTGATGACTCGTTTTTTTTATGATCTCTGCCTCCCTCACCTTTCAGCCCCTGAGATGTGAGTTTTATAAACTTTACAGCCAGAGAGTGAAAAACTTGCTAATATGACAAGGAAGCAAGGTTCATTAAACTCTTTTATTTTTTAAATTTTTTCCCTCACCCCCTCCCTCCTTCTCTCTCTCTCTCTGCTCTCCCCTTCCCCTATGCCCCACCATGTCATTAATTATCTGTCATTAATTGTCCTCATATCAAAGTCGAATACATAGGAATCATGCCTCTCCATTCCTGTGATGTTTCACTAAGAATGATGTGTTCCACCTGCACCCTAGTTACTACAAATGCTGCAAACTCTCCATTTTTTTTGGATGGCTGAATAAGGCTCATTAAACTCTTCAGCATTGTTAGAGCGTTTGGCCAGACTAGAGCTGGGGAAGTGTAGCCGTCACCAGCTACAGTTCATCTGAGCTCTGCAGAGCATTTTCCTCCCCCCCCCTCTGTGCCCTGCCCCATCTCTCTCCTGGTCTCCCTCTCTCTGTCCCTATCTCTGCTCCCCTCCCCCCCACACCTTGCTTTCTCTCCATCTCACTCTCTCCCTCATTCTCTGTATTCTCCGTCTTTGGAATTCGCCTTCTCTCTATCGATAGGAATACAAAGAGAAGCGTCAGTGCTTTAGTAGAAAGGAAACAAGTTTTAATGTAGCATTTACAGCAAGATGCCTAAGGAACAACGGTCTATTCGCACAGCTGAAAGCTCTGCTCACACATCCCTTTCCCTTTTAGATTTGTGAGGAGCAAGGGATTGTGTTCTCTGCGTGGCATTTTTCTTCTGGGCGAGGGCTGACTGCACGTCTGCTGGACTGAGCCCCACCTGCTGCCTGTTTTTGCCATAAGGGACTTCTGCAAACAGCTCTGGGGCTCCTCTTGCATTGTGAGAAAAGTGGAGAAAATTTGCAGAATGGTTCTTTCCCTTTGTTCAGAATTAGGTACAAGCTGAGAATCACTGATGGTATCACAGATCCTGGTTTGGACGAAACAAGCAGATGAATCTGAACTAATTACCTCTGGAAGGCAACTCAGTGCTGAGACTGGGTTGGTGCCTGATGGAGGGGCCATGAACTAGGAGTCACCAAGCTCTTGTCCTAGCCTTGATCTTGCCACAAATTCTTCCCAAATAGCCCACATTTCTGTGCTGTCGTCTCCCAGTTACACAAATTCAGACATAGTTATAATTCTAGCTCAATGAATCTGTAGGAACTGCAGTCTGCCTTTGTTGTGATAACACAGAACGAGTCAGGTGCCAGGAACCTTTGCTGACATCACCCACCACAAACCGGGTAAAAGAAATCATTCACTTCTTGGCGACCCCTTTATCCTGCACCCTGTACTATGGGTCCTACGACATCTGGTGGCTGAGATTTTATCTGAGTCTGCTTCCCCATGAGAGCTCTCATCTGTCCGTGGCCCTTACACTGCCAAGGGCCAAGTTCGGCCGCAGCAGGTGCTGATAGCAGATAAATGAATGGCGGCTAGCTCCCGGAGGAGGCGAAGAATCCAGCTCTCATCACACCCAGATTGGTTCTCATGTTTGACCTTTCCCTCCCTCAAAAATAAAGGTAAAGTGTGGTAAGAAATGTTAAGAGGCGCTTGAGCACAGAGAGGCAGTCGGAGGCGAGCAGCCCCACCATCACCCTCATCTCTTGTTCATGATCGTCCTTAGCGACTGTGCGTTCTCAGAACCCGCTTCTCCTTCTTCTCCCACAAGAACCTCTGCTGAGTGTGGTCCAGGGAGGGCGCAGCATTTCATAGGCGCCCTGAGCCAGCGTGTGAGCTTACAGTATGTCCGTCCTCGATGAAGGCTGACATCGGCTTTCTAAGACGAGACGCTCCTGCTCTGTCCTCAGGAGGGCAGAGCGCCTCACACCTCTGAATGAGGCACAAGAGACCAAGAGGCCTGAGTCTCAGACTCGCACCCCGGTTGATGCTGCCCCCACGCTGCCGAGCCCGTTCACAAACGAGGCCCACGCTCCAGAAGTCAAAATCACCAGGCAAAGGGAAAGACCCAGGACAGGAGCTCAGGACATTCTGAAAGGAGCTGCATAAAAAGAAAGAAAATAAATAAATAAATAAATAAAAATGAAAGGAGCTGTGTCTGGTACAGAGCATGGATTCAGCCAATTGCACCATAGCAACGCGGCTGGAGGAAGGAGGTCGCTGGGGTCACCCAGACCAATGCCTCCTGCCACGGCCTGGCCATTCAGCCCCAGGTGGAAATAGGAACACGTGGAAATGGAAGACAGGTGAGCCAGACCCACACAGAGAATCTGTTTGGGCTGTATTTTGGGACCACGTAGAAATGACACAGGGCATTTGGGCCCAGAGAAACTGGGACTCCAGAGGTTGTGTTTTAGACTCAAGGAGAGAGGCTGATTAAGCCCTAACCACACTCCAGGCATCAGAAGAGGACTCTCTCAGCCCAGGGATCCAACCCGATGATTTTTGATAGAGCAGAGAACCATACAACCCCAAACACCACAGTATTACATACGGTGCTTTTCCATAAATGCTGGAAAAAAATGGAAAGGCGTGGTTCTAAAGTTTTCTTAAGGTCTTACTCTATTTCCCTAAGCATTTTTGGTAGCCCAGAGAAGGCTATTGAGAAGGCTTTTGTATTCTTCTTGGTCACTTTTTCCTTCAGCTAAAAAAAAAAAAAAAAAAAAATCTTGGATTATGGAGAATGTCAGCTATGTATACAGAAATAAACACAATAATCTAATGAGCCTCTGGGCACCCACCAGCCGCTTTCAATAATTATCCACTCAGAGCCAGGCTTGTTTCATTTTTTCAGCTACTTTCTCACTCCCACATTATTTGCAAACAAATAACAGACATTATATAATTGTATCTAAGATGTTTCATGTTGTATTTCTAAAACATAAGAACTCTTTATGAAAATACGAACTATTCCATTCTGATGCCTAAATAATTACAGTTTTGTAATGTCAGATAATACCCTGGAAGTGTTTATATTTCTAAACTTTTGCATTTAATCGTGTCTTCCTCATGGTCCCCTCAGATTTCCTCTGCCCACATCCAGAGAAAAAAGCAAAGCAGACTTACCAGCTAAGGAAAGCTCTAACAGCCTGGCCTTTCGGTGGCCACACTGTCGTCATATAACAAACACGCGTATGCCTGGAACACAGAGGTTGACCCCCAAATTAGAGGCAAGCACATTGGCAACATAAAGAGAAAGTAACTGGCAAATCCCCGATTCTGGAAGATGCCCAGAGCAGCTGGGCGTGGAGCCAGGAGCTTAACAAGTCTCGTTGTGACTGGCAGCCGACAAATTTAGAAGCAGACAGGGGACCTTCCTAAGGCGGGGAATTCTGTGAGCTGAGGCTACACACATTTAAAAAGCACCGTCAACCTGCAGTGAGCTAAGGGATTCAACATGATTTTTCTCAACTTCAATGACCCCTCTCCCTAAATTAAGCTGCCTATTTAGTGCCCTTAATAAACACATAGATAATTTAAACCAGGTGGCAGCAAATTGAAAACATGGGCTTTTTGAACTATGCATTTTCTTTCTCATGTTAGAACACTTCCCTTGAGAAAAATCTCAGGTCTCATGATTATGGAAAAGAAAGATCTGTATATCTTTCTGATTAGACGTCCCATGATACACATACACAATGATCACATTTTTTCTTCTTTTTTGGCTAAAGTGAAGCAAATGCTGCTGAGAAAAGAGCCTCATCCACGTCTTTGGCTGCGGCCTGGTCTATTTGTCAACAACACAAAATGTGAAAGGATTGTATTTCTACAAAAGTAATTTCATTTCAAAGCAGCTTGTCATTATACACCACGTGGCGTTACGCTGAACCAAGATACGATTTTCTGCCTGATTGTGAGAAGTACTCACAAATCAGTAAAATACTCAAATATATATCTTCCCTGTTGCTTGATTGGGAAAAATAATACTCCCGGCTTGAATACCTTGCGGTTTGGACTGGACGACTTGACATGCCAGATCTGTATTCGTCTACTTAGAGCTCACGCGGTTAAGTTTGAGAACATGTCCTAGAGAAAGGGCGGCATGGTGAACGGCACAGGCTCCTGCAAAGTTGCCCTGGGAAGCCAGGCGCCAACACAGCTCCCCGTCCACCCTCAAAAGCAATTATTCTAGGGTGAGTTCGTGAACATAATTGTCATGCCTTGTATTTAAAATACATCTCACACACAGAATCATTACTAACCTTAATATTACGAAGATTAATTTTGATCACAAAACATTCATAATGTGACGATTTTTTTTAAAATTCTGTATGATGTTTCCTTTTTCTTAAATTGATTAACATCAAAGAGCGTCTCAACGGTTAAAAGCTTCGTTAAAATTTTGTTGGGCCTCTATCACGTCTGTCCTAAAAGGTCCCTGAGCAGCTTTCTGTGTTCATGGACAAGAACCATCTGGTGTCCTCATGTTCCCTGTGGTCAGAGTGCTTCTGAGATGGTTTTCACCACAAGTTCTCTAGAGATAAAGTCCTCAGCTTCTTTTCTGAGTCCCAGGATTCAACCCTCCCCATTGTTAAGCCAAAAGTCTCAGACAAAATTAGATAATAGGACGATCTCGGCATTCTGACTTCAAACTGCAGGGGCTTTCTCCCGCTGCAAACAGGGCAGAGGAAGCCTGCGGGCAGCACGTCCTTGGCTAGCGCTCAGGGTTATCCACGGTGTTTCAAGAAGAGACGGTTTAGCCACCACAAAAGGGGAGAAATATTCATACAGGCAAATTTTGTCTAGTTAAAATGTTTTGTATTCTCTTAGAAGATGGACATGGAAAACAAATCCGCTAGGTGAGACTTGCCCAGGCTGAGAATTGTCTGAGATAAGAACACAGGCCTTTGAGCCCCCTAAGTAGTAACGTGTAGGGAAGCGAGCCGCCCCTTGGGAGCTGATTCCCTGATGTCCATCTTTTTTTTTTTTTGAGACAGAACCTCAAGCTGTCATCCTGGATAGAGTGCTGTGGCATCACAGCTCACAGCAACCTCCAATTCCTGGGCTCGAGTGAGTCTCCTGCCTCTGCCTCCCAAGTAGCTGGGACTACAGGCGCCCGCCACAACGCCCGGTGATTTTTTTGGTTGCAGCCAAATTTGTTTTTTGGGGGGCCCCGGGTGTTTTCTAACCTGCCTGCTATGGTTTACGGGGGTGAGGCCTTTGCCGGCGTCCCCATAGGGGGTTTCCCTTTTTTTTTTTTTTTTTTTGAGACAGAGCCTCAAGCTGTCACCCTGGGTAGAGTGCTGTGGCATCACAGCTCACAGCAACCTCCAATTCCTGGGCTCAAGTGAGTCTCCTGCCTCCACCTCCCAAGTAGCTG